>JAVJAQ010004156.1:280592-464161 GCA_032362365.1 Zygogramma bicolorata | reverse complement strand
CAAGAGGGGGATTGACAATAATGCTCAGAGCAGCATCAACTTTACGAAAAGACGATTCGTTTAAATGACAACTGGCTGAAACGGGATTTGGTATACCGAAAGATAAAGGATTGGAATAGGTGATGACAAAATTTGAGGCTCGAATTATTTCTACAAAAGAAAATATTGATTTTCAAACATTTGTAATTTTTTCAAGTTTTTGTTTCAGAATGGAACCAAAAGTTCTCAGCACCTAATTCACCTAATGAAGAATCACCCTGCCAAATGTAGGCTTCAAAAAGTCCATAATAAATGAGTTTTCTGTACTTAACTTTATTTCGTTCAAGCATTATTAGAAACATTCAACATGGCAGCCATAAACACGTGAAATTTAGCCGAAAATCGCTCCATACGTGATGTGGCTATTTTCTCATAGGTGGCGCTAGGGAGGACCACGTCGAACAAGAGAAGTCGTAGTTCGTATTGTATTGGGTGAGCCAAATAATATATAAAACGTGATTGTGTGTATTCAGTTTTTTTTGTCTTTGGCCTTTTTTCTCAATAGAAACTATAATATATAGTGGCATTTAATGTGAAAAAAAATTATTATTCACTGGTGAATGTGATAAAAAGTAATTATCCATATCCATGTCATCTGGGAACTTATTTGTTTTTTATAGTCTAACCTTGAAAGTATCTAAAAATAAATGCAAATGACTTGTAATTTATAGTGTTGTCCGATTCTACTCTTGGTATGTAGATTTCGTAGGTGGAGTTTTCAGTTATTCTAAAATTCAAGATGGCGGATGAGTTTTGTGATTCAGTCGGATTCTAATCTAATTGGTACCGCGGAGTTTTTGGGACTGGAGATTATGAACTTTTTGTCAAAATACAATACTTTTTTTCATTATCCATAAAATTTCGTGGACTTACAAGCAGAAGGCACTAAGTCATATATATATATATATATATATATCTACGTGTAACGGTCAGTTTGACCACCTCGGCGTATAAATTTATACACCTTTATACGTATAAAATTATACGCTCGTATACCGATTGATGTCTTCGGCGCCTCACTGGAGAGTATATATTTATACTACATGTCTCGTTTGTTCGCTTTGGCGCCTCAGTTGAGTGTATATATTTATACTTTTTTATACCTTTTTTATATAATGTGTCCTTTGGCGCCTTACGACGATTACTAAATATGAGATAATCGGCTATCGATTTGAACGATTATTTTTTGAAAAGTAGCAGCAACTTTGATATTTTAAATAGGACACCCTATATATTATTGCATTTCTCGCTTTGTTATTGCTTTCCGATTATTTTTGTATGATACTTCCCTTAGCTTTAATCAAATGCTTATTACTGCGGTATTTGGATTCAAAGACAGCTTAAATTTTGGATGTAGTTTGACAATGCCCTGTGTATTAGTTGTGTCTTAGGAAATTATTTCTCCATTCTACAGGGTCTTTCAAAATTTGTGATTTTACCGATATATACGAAAGTGGTGAAAAGTGCATTTTTTCAAATGGAACATCCTGTTTATTATCGAAAATACTGAAAGACAATTGAAGTTCCTTTCAAATGATGTATCATGTTCCTATACCTAAATAGTCAGGTTTCCGAAATAAATGCAAGTTTCTATAAAAATTGGATTATTTTGACATATTTTGTATTAGGTAGTTATGAAATGTCATGGAACATGTCATTATGAAAATCGACAATTAATGCATCAATAATAAAACGTTTGCGCGTCATTAACGTGAATTTGATTAGAAAAGAATCAAAATAGAAAGCAATAATAATTCTAATGAAGTTTGATTAGAAAAGAATCAAAATGGAAAGCAATAACAATTCAAATGAAGTTTTGATGAAATTGATTATTCTTCATGGCCAATGTGATCAAATTATAGCAAGAACATGCAAATTGTTCTGTAGTATATTGAAGTGTGTGACTATCATTTTCAATTCCTATAACTAATTAAAATAGGTCATATTTCCCAATTGAAATGATCTAGTGTGCCGTGACCAGAAAAGAGCAAAACAAACTTTAAGTTTGACAGGCAGTGATTTTCATAGTGTTTCTGTCAGAAGAAAGTATTAAAAATAAAAAATACTCAAGTGAAAAAAGAGATATTTGAATCAAAGTTGGTCTCATTTCGGTAGCAAAACAAATACAAAATAAACAATATTTGATAAAAGGTAGCGATAGGTATACGACATGTTTAGTAAAAGTTATTTGTATTTATCAGTAGAATTCAGATACGGAACAAAATACTGGGTGTTCGCCATTCGAAATTAGGAAGTCGATATTAGTTACAAGCAGATGTGGCAACACTGTAACGGTGAAAATATTTTCAAGAGGTAGATCGCAATCACTTATCGTGGAATACAAGATTTCAAGAATTTATGTCCCACATCTCCAAAAACTTCTAATAGGCCATCGAGTTTGTAATAACCTGTATATTAATCATTCTTTGTACAGTCACTTCGTCATCTTCATAAACTTCAATTTTCTACAGAACATTTTGCATGTTCTTGCTATAATTTGATCACATTGACCATGAAGAATAAACAATTTCCATTTTGATTCTTTTCTAATCAAATTTACGTTATTGAACGCGCAAACCTTTTATTATTGATGCATTAATTGTCGATTTTCATAATGACATGTTCCATGACATTTCATAGCTACCTTATACAAAATATGTCAAAATAATCGTATTTTTATAGAAACTTGCATTTATATCGGAAACCTGACT
This sequence comes from Zygogramma bicolorata, assembly GCA_032362365.1. Lineage (NCBI taxonomy): Eukaryota > Metazoa > Arthropoda > Insecta > Coleoptera > Chrysomelidae > Zygogramma > Zygogramma bicolorata. The sequence goes on along the minus strand of JAVJAQ010004156.1, from coordinate 461,411 downwards.
ATTTAGGTATAGGAACATGATACATCATTTGAAAGGAACTTCAATTGTCTTTCAGGATTTTCGATAATATACAGGATGTTCCATTTGAAAAAATGCACTTTTCACCACTTTCGTATGTATCGGTAAAATCACAAATTTTGAAAGACCCTGTAGAATGGAGAAAGAATTTCCTTAGACACAACTAATACACAGGGCATTGTCAAACTACATCCAAAATTTAAGCTGTCTTTGAATCCAAATACCGCAGTAATAAGCATTTGATTAAAGCTAAGGGAAGTATCATACAAAAATAATCGGAAAGCTATAACAAAGCGAGAAATGCAATAATATATAGGGTGTCCTATTTAAAATATCAAAGTTGCTGCTACTTTTCAATATAAGCGGCAACGTCGCAGCGCTGAAAATATTTTAGATCGATAGAACAGAACTAATTATCCAAGAAATCAAATTTTCAAAATTATCCTATGTCCCATTTTCCAGAAATGTCTAATAGGCCATCGAGTTTGGAACACCCTGTATGTGCAGCATTTAGAAATGAAAACTAGATTGTACCTATATTGAAAAACATAAGAGGAAGTTTTATTTTCATGGCGGAAATTAATTGCAACATTCATCGTTTAATTTCTACATAGGGTGATATAAAGGACGAGCTGCTGAAATATAATAAAACCATTAAACGAACTTGAGTGTAAAGTTCAGTCGCAATTATATAAGGCGCTTTGTACGCAAATATCCTTTCCCACCCAAAAAATGATAAAAAGTTCAAGATGAAAGGGATTACATAACAGAATGAAAGTTATTCCCAGAAACATATAATTCATATGCGTCCGAAGTTTTTTCTATTTCTTAACAAAATGTGGGTGGATAGATGCAGGGTGAAGTTAGGAGTAGAAAATAACCCCTTATTATTATAAATTGCGAGATAGAATAGAGTACGTGAACTCCTGCTACTGAGTGATACCTAAGGACTGAGCTCTCTATATAGTTCCGATTCAACTTCATAGGTACGTTCGTTCAATCGAGCAAAATTTGCTAAGATATCTGAAATCCCTTGTGTGTACTGAACACTCATTCAATTTTTGCTATATTTTTCTAGTTAATGAAATAACCGATGAATGAATAAGATTATCCACTACTTTTGCAGAGGGGGGTCATATTTGCTAACATGTGCTCTGAAGGCCCGAAGCAGATGGCGCTAAATAGAATGGAGGTATTGGGTATTTTCTCAGCGGTCATTTGGCTGAATTCAAATGAAAGTGATTGACTTTGTATTTCCCAATATTTTGCATGCTCGGATGGTTCAACCACAGAAGTCGCTGCACTTATCGCATCAAAAACGATTCATGCAATTCGAAAAACTGTACTCACAACTTTTTTATTCATTTCTTTATATTTTTTGACAAATATTTCATATTCGATATATGAATTTTCTTGTCACAACATTATTTCATTCATTTCTCTACTTACATTTTTTGACTAGTATTTCATATTCAATATCTCAATTTATTTGACCAAATAAATCCATTTCACCCATTCGTTTGGATTTGATTACCTTGTGTGCTCTAGATTGAACTTTATCCCCTAGCGAGCCATAGAGTAAACTATACCCGCACGGGCATGAACTACACTAAGCTATGAAATCATGATATAAATTATCCACAGCAACGACAAAAAAATCCGTAAGTGTTTCTGAATCGTATAAATGACTATAAAAATGCGTCAAGTGGGAAACATGGAAAAGCGGTTTTGATTAGTACCTCTATATCAAGCAATCTCGAACTGATTTCTCCTTGAAATCGTGTCTGGTTGGGATATTTTGATCTACTCTGCTCAAAGTAATTTTGTTGGAGCAAATATTTTTGACCAATTGAAGGAATCAGCTAATTATTTGATAGATCGAGATCAACAGTGAGTGCATGAAATAGCAGGAAATTTTGGAGATCTAACACAAAATTGTCATTTCGTATTTTTCTGTTGCACTGTATGCAAAATAAAACTGCTTTTGTTGAAACACAAATTCACATTTTTGAACATAATGGTCCCACTACTTATAACGTTTTCTACCGAAAAATTCTCTGATTCATAATTAGAGAATATTACTGAAGTGAGGATATTGAACAATAGCAAAGGTGAAAAGATTTCTGGATATAATCATTGGATATGATGAGGAGTGAGTGATATTTTAATCAAGATCTATTTTATGGATATTCAACCATTTTGTAATAGTGTCAAAGTTACTTCAGAGTCCTATGGAATATACATATATGAAACTACTCAAGTGAACAAATTTACCTGTGAAGTTCGATCTGAATATAAGGCACCTAGTCGTAGATATTCTACAGTTGTACGACAATGTTTTTGCAAGTTCTGCACAGGGACTCTGATAAATAGAAACGTATATTAGAATCGAAATGTGACGTCAAATTCGACATCTCGGTCCTATACTTAGATTGCTGAGATTTCGAATTTGGCGTCAATTTGACATTTCGATTCTAATATAAGTTTCTATTCATCAGAGTCCCCGTGCTGGCCTGATAGACGTGATTTAGTGAAACAAAAATATTTTTCTCTTCTCGGAAGATTTTTATTTTTGGAAATGATGAAACTAGATTCTAGATCCAGGAATGCTTCCAAAGAGCTATAGAGAGTCGCCAATCTGGGGGGTGGAAATTGATAGATAGTGTTTTTTGTCAGTCTCATCAACTGTAGACAATAAATGAAGGCAGGTACAGAATCTGGACTTCTTTTCAGTGAAACTGAAAGAGGTCAAGATCTGTCCTCAATGATTGATCAGATATAACAAATACCAAGTTGTCAGATCCTTGAAGCGAACATCAATGAGCTTCTTTCTCAGGAATGAAGAGAGGGAATAATATACCATGTCCCGATTTCATCGGAGAAAAACAGACTCTATAATCAACCACAGTTGAACCCGCAAATTTTTAGCAGGACCATAACATGATAATTTTGTATTCTCCAATTCATTTGGCACTTCGAATTCGTCTATTGCTTAGGCTGAAATCAATTGTGTATCCCCCCCAGATTGATAGTAAGATTGCAGACCATCATCATAATTACTGTTTGAAAGTCATTATTTTGTGGTGGATGAATTCTTTTTTGTCAGTTTTTCGGTTCTTAACCTACCACAAACTGAAAAAATTTGAATTAATTTTGAAATCTATACAAGTGTAGAATGGAAAATTTCTAATGTACCCCGAAAAGTTTCTGCGTAAACTAAATTACATTTCCTTCTGAATGGACCACGTATTAAACAAACTTACCTGTGAAGTTCGATCTGAATTGTATAAGGCGCCTACTTACACAGTTGTATGACAATGTTTATTGCGCGTTCTAGCCTGATAGACGAACAAAAACAAAAAAATATTTTTATCTTCTCGGAAGATTTTTATTTTTGGAAATGATGAAATATTTCAACAGATAACTAGATTCTAGATCCTGGAATGATTCCAAATCTCTCGAAAAGCAATTTGGGCAGTACCAAAGAACTATAGAGAGTCGCCAATCTGGAGTGTGTGGAGTGATATCTGGTATTTTTTGTTAGTCTCGTCAACTGTAGACAATAAATGAAGGCAGGTTTAAAATCTAGACTTCTTTTCAGTAAAACTGAAAAAAGTCAAGATATGTCCTCACTGATATCTCAGATAAAACAAATACCAATTACGTGCTATTACTCAGAAACTTCTCGTGTGACTCCAATTTGCCTATCAAAAAAATTCAAGAAGTAATGATTATCAAAATACTCATCGTTGTCAACTTTCTTAATCGAATCTGCTTACATTTTCAGAACTTCTTCGTAGATATTTCTCTTTTAGGTAAATATTTGACATATGACTTTTTCTTTCATGAGGGGAATTCCAGGTGAATCAACTTGAACTTGAATCAACTGTTGAGATGTATCCTCGGACAGCACGATAAAAGCAGATTCCTTCAATTTTTGTGTCCTGCTAGGCGGCTGTCCCACAGAAACCACTATCATCCACGACAACCCACCTCCAACTAGTACTGTCGATGAAAATAACGGCTGGCAGTCTCACAGCCATCACCCACAATCATCAATTTATTTTAAATATGAGTTCTAGGTCTATTAATATCCCTGTATCTGAGGAGGACCATGTTTCATTCATTGTTTTTTTATTAATTTCTGCACAAGAGTCAACGAAACACTAACAGAAAACAGAGATGATAATTGAAAATATAATTTGCGTAAACGACAATTGTCAGCTGATTAAAGTTCTGAGTCACATGCGCTGGTCCACTAGTTGCCACCAAATGGAAATTATAAACCTTTGGTTACCGACCGGTTATCGACTGTGGTAACTGGTGGTTTCTGTGAGACAGTTCAAAGTTAATGCATATGCTGGAAGTATGGTGAGTGGCTACTGGTGATCACCAGTGGTTCTGTGGAAGTACCGCCCTATTGCTTTCCTATGCATCATCAGTAGAATGGAATGACAGTCAAATGATAGCAAGGGAAAGCAATAGCAGGATACGAAGGTTGAAGAAATCTGCTTTCATCATGGCATACGAGGATACTTGCATCTCAACGTTTTAAGGCGCACCTGTCTTCCGAAAACGAACCTTAAAGAGAAATATTTTTGAATAAGTTTTGAAAACGAAAGCAGCTTTGATTTCCAAACGTTGACGAAGATAAGTATTTTTATAATCGTAGTTCATGCATTTTTAACTAGGCAAATGTGAGTTATACAAGAAGTTGCTGACTTATAGAACGTGTTCCATTCAGAAGGAACTGTTTTTTAATTAACGCAACAAATTTTCAGGGTGGATTGTCTTCAAATATCTTCCCAAGGTGCTTGAAAAGAACAGGAAATCTTCAAATAGCTACTGAGATATCAAATGGCTAATTAGAGTTTGAAATATAATCGATCGTTCAAACGAACTTCTCTAAGGAGTTCAAATGCAATTATATAAGGCCCCTCATCCATAAATATGACTTACCACCCAAGAAACTATAAATTTTTCAGAAAAAATAATTGTATAAAAGAATAGAAGTTATTATTACAAACATATATTTCAGATATCCATAGCTATGGATATATAGCCCCAGCCCCTGGTCCGGTCCTTTTTTCACTTTCACAAAATGTTCGTGTACTTGACCACCTAGAGTGATATCTACGTATGAGGCACCTCAAATATTGCGATTGAACGTTGCAGGTAAGTCCATTCCATCGATTAAGAGAAATGAGTGGAAAACAACCATACTCACACAAATGATTCAAAATGAAATGAAGACTAAGACTGAAAAGGGGAAGTATGAATTGGCCCTTAGTTTTATCATTTGTCTAGAATAAATGTATGTATATGTATGTACAATGTTGGTAGAACTAGAACTTTTGTCAACTCTAGCAACCCTTATTAATTAATCAGTTTCGCCATCTTCCTGAGAACTCCTATACTAAAATCACTAAAAACCTTCAGCATGATATGATATACATTGGTTTATAATTTCAGCAAATTACTTCAATATTTCAATTATCTCTGAATGACTCTGTCAACCACATTTGAAAAAATCACAAAATACGATTAATATAAACAAGAAGCAACCTATGACGGGACATGAAATGAAATGACATATGCACCACGCATCACGGAACAAGAAAGAAAACAAGGATTGCGATATTGTGATTTTTATTTATTTATTACAGATTCGGGATACAAACAGGTTTACACCCAAACAAGTACCCACTAAGAAACAGATTAATTACAATGTAAAGCAATGATTTTAAACATATACATAGTATCAAAGGAAGCCATCAATTAAATATCTTTCTTATCGTGGTTTTATAATTTTGCAAAGATATAGAAAATACATCGAGATCAGAGCAGTATTTGTTAAACGAGTCTGTAATTCTAACCAAAGGTGAGTTTTTGCGTAGATTCAAATTTGGAGTTGAAGCAGCAAGTAGCCGTTTCTGGCTTGTATTTCTCTGAGGTACATGAAAAACCATCATTGACAGCAACTCAGATGAGTCTGAAATGATTCTCCGTTGCTCTAATAGATGGATATTATAGACTTTTCGAATTGCGGTGATACCCTCTGTCACATATATTTTAGTTGTACGATAATGGAGATATCTGACGAATCTATTTTGGAGTCTTTCCGAACGTAACTGGTATGTTGTATATTGTGGATTCCATATTATGCCAGCAAAATTCAATTTTCTCTACACGAATGCATAGTAGATAGGTTTGATGGCAGCTTCATTATTGAAATCTTTGCAGATTCTACTGAAGAATCCCAGTGATTTGCTGCTTTTATTTATGACATATTCGACATGAGTGTTGAAACTCATCTTTGTGTCGAAGTAAACTCCAAGATCTTTAATATATGCGACTCGGTTGACTGTTGTATCGTTTAAAAAATACTGGAACAGTATTGGCGATTGATTTTTGTAGAAAGATATACACGCACATTCGTCTATGTTCAATTTGAGCTTATTCTTATTGCAGTAATGAGTAAACCTATTTAGATCTTCCTGTACTTTCAAACAGTCTCGTAACGTTGAAATTCTCTTATATATTTTCAGGTCGTCCGCATATAGTAAAATATTTGAATGTAAAAAAGAAGTTTTCAGATCGTTGATAAAAACTAAAAACAACAGTGGACCCAGGTGCGATCCATGTGGTACTCCCGATGTAACCACAATCGGTGCTGACCTGAATCCATTGATGCTCACAAGTTGATTACGGTTGAATACGTAAGAGGACATCAACCTAAGGAGGTTACCCTGGATACCGACCTCAGCAAGTTTTGCCATAAGTGCATTATGGTCAACCTTGTCGAAGGCCTTGCTGAAATCAGTATAAAGCGAGTCGACCTGTTCGCGGTTGTCCAGTGCTCTCATTATATGATCAGTGTAAAAAATAAGGTTTGTTTCTATGGCGCGTTTAGAGAAAAAACCGTGTTGGCATTCAATGATTGATGACTTCAAACAAAAAGAACAGTCTATCGTAAATTATGCTTTCGAATATTTTGCTGAAAATTGATAGTTTGCTTATGCCTCGATAATTGTTCACCACACTTCTGTTGCCGGAGTTTTTATAGATTGGAATGAGGAGAGCAGTTTCCCAAGCCTCTGGGAAAAAACCAGCTTCCTTAATCTTGGATATTTCGTTCTCAAAGTCAGTGATTTTGTTGCTGCAGAAGTTGACTGACTGGAGAAGCATAGCTTGTTGGTCTCGAATTTGTCTCAGCTCTTCCCGAATCTCATCAAGAGCGTTCATCGCTGAGTCACTAGGAAATGTATCTGTCGCTGGCCGCTGTGTCCCCGTTCCAACCGATGCTCCGGGCCGGTCTCGGCAATCTAGGCGCGTCCATGAAACGCCTTGGGTACGGAGACTATCTAGCTGAGTGCCCACGATATTGATACACTGACCGTGATAGTACCGAGCATAAACGACAAAATCATAAAACATGACATTATACAGGCCATACTATTACAAAAACCAGAAACTGACAAGTGACAACTAACCCTTCTTAAAGTTCACTCTTCAAGAAGACAAGAAGTGTTCAGGAGCTGAAAGGAGTCAAAATCCTCATACACATAAAATCTCGGAGTCTGCGCATCGCGCAAAATCCTCACCAACGTCCCATTACTGCACGATTACTGCGCAGCGTTGAAAATCCTCACAAATGCAGTAATTACTCACAGAACGGCAGCACTGTCTGAAAATGTATTATTCGAGCTGAGTCAAGAGTAAGAGAAGAGTAAGAAACAATGAAAGAAAATACATGACTTGGAAACGAAATCACCAGTGCCATCTACCCGTAATATCCATTCTTTCTTCAAATGTAAATTAATAAATTGGAATATCAACGTTGTAGATGGCGTAACTAAATCGCTTAAAATATTTTTTGTCGCTCAGCTCAGTCGATCCTCAGTGGGTGTCTACAAAATGTGGCCCTGGTAAAGATGGAAATTATGATGTTTTTTTATAGGGATATCCAATATCAGCTTTAAGGATAGTACAATATACTTGTTCGAATAATTACTCTTTTGTTGCAATTCGCACATTTTCAAGTTACGCGAGTTATCTGATGTCATTTGTGTTATGAGTTCATCACTTCATCACTCAGTCAGCTATTCTAGGCTTATTGTTAATTTAAAGACCAAGAAAAATTCTGTTATCAGTATTGTTTATGGAATGTCCACCATATCACATTGCATGTTTCAAATATAATTTGTGATACTATAGATAGTGTAGATTTACCTATAAGCTATGCATAGGGCATTGTCGTCATTGTATATCTCTTGAACCTAACTACAATATAGGAACGCATATCGGTTCTGTAGTATCAAATAATTATATCATTCTCAGTCTCACCATTGTCAACCATTCGTCAAATAGTTAGTAAGTCACTCGAAAATAATCAAAATGGTAGTAATAAACGTGATCTATGATATTGTATACTAAACGCCATCGATTTTTTTCGAAGTCCTTCTGCAATAACTGAAATATTCATGAGGATCATATATTCTCATTTCTCTGATCAAATTACGATGGTCCCCGTGAATACCACAATGTCAAAAAATGGGTATATGTCCATGGACGCAGCCCATAAACCAACCATTTCAAACCTTTTTCACTTTTTCGATATACTCCACAGTTTCAAGAGACGATATAATTGAAAGAGTTGAGCCAGATTGTTCCAGACATCCATATTCACATCAGAAAGTTGTATTGAAACAAAGTAAATAAAAGAAATATTATGACATTCGGACTATTGACATATGACTTTTAAATAAGAAAGTTCAAATATTTCAAGATTTTTTTCAAACATCGAACAAGCATCTCTCCGCCTTTATGAGGCCTCGTACCTTCGGTGGTATACTCATTCATCTACCTACATATAGAAGGACAGAAAAGAGACATCATAAACGAGGCAATGATTTGTTAGGGAAAACTAACTCATGCTTCACAAGGCATCCAGCAGCATTTAGAAATGGAAACTGGCATGTCTCTTGTCAATTTTCTTTTTGACAGAAATATTTGAGCAGGATTCGTATTAGACTTGAAACCCAATCGAGCGAGCAGGGCAATCAGTGCATTATCCGGGCTCCTAATGCCATTAAAAAGAATAGAAGAGAATTCGTCCCGAGTTCTGAAAGAAATGCGATAAGGTTATTGAGAGCTCACAGGGATCGTTTCGGGCGTCAACTCGAACGCAGCTATAAACTTGTGCAACATGTAAGGAATAGAGTTAGTATTACCCCAAGATAATGATAAACATTTATTACAGTTCAATGGTTTGACTAAGGGTGAAATTCATCGTTTAACTTCCTAATTCAGGATGCTTTGAACAAATAACAGAATGTCGACGCATGCGAGGAACAGTGGCTGTGCTTCCGGAGGATAGCTATGCCTCCGGTATATGAACTAAAACAATTTTTTTTTGTTTTTTTGCATCAAACTAGGTCATCCAGTACAGAACGACTGCACTAAATTTAGTGAAATTTTTAGACGAGCAGCTTCATATAATTACGATTGAACTTCTCGGGTAAGTTCGATCAATCGAATAATTACTATCTCACAACCACAGATCACAGAAACAAGTTTAGATAGGCAACGGCATATTATTAAGGTAAGAATCCGTGCATAGGTCCTTTGTAAGGTTTTTAGTAATTTTAGTATAGGAGTTCCCAGGAAGATGGCGAAACTGATTAATTAATTAAGGTTGGTAGAGTTGACAAAAGTTCTAGTTCTACCAACCTTGTACACAGATATACATATATTTATCCTAGACAAATGATAAAACTAAGGGCCAATTTATACTTCCCCTTTTGAGTCTTAGTCTTTATTTCTTTTTGAAACATTTGTGTGAGTGTGGTTGTTTTTCACTCATTTTTCTTGATCGATGGAATGGACTCACCTGCAACGTTCACTTGCAATATTTGAGGTGCCTCATACGTAGATATCACTCTAGGTGGTCAAGTACACGAACATTTTGTAAAAGTGAAAAAAGGACCGGACCAGGGGCTGGGGCTATATATCCATAGCTATGGATATCTGAAATATATGTTTGTAATAATAACTTCTATTCTTTTATACAATTATATTTTCTGAAAAATTTATAGTTTCTTGGGTGGTAAGTCATATTTACGGATGAGGGGCCTCATATAATTGCATTTGAACTTTTTAGAAAAGTTCATTTGAACGATCGATTATATTATTAATTAGCCATTTGATATCTCAGTAGCTATTTGAAGATTTCCGGTTCTTTTCATGCACCTTGGGAAGATATTTGAAGACAATTCTTTCCCGGAACCACCTATGTTTCCATAGTTTTTTTAAGTTTTTATCCTACCAGAATCTGGGAAATTATAAATTAATATTAGAAAATATACAATTGTAGAAGGGTACATTTTTAATCCACCCTAAAAATTTGTTGCGTTAATTAAAAAACAGTTCCTTCTGAATGGAACACGTTCTATAAGTCAGCAACTTCTTGTGTAACTCACATTTGCCTATAAAAATGCATGAACTACGATTATAAAAATACTTATCGTTGTCAACGTTTGGAAATCAAAGCTGCTTTCGTTTTCAAAACTTATTCAAAAATATTTCTCTTTAAGGTTCGTTTTCGGAAGACAGGTGCGCCTTAAAACGTTGAGATGGAAGTATCCTCGTATGCCATGATGAAAGCAGATTTCTTCAACCTTCGTGTCTTGCTATTGCTATCCCTTGCCATCATATGAGTGTCATTCCATTCTACTGATGATGCATGGGAAAGCAATAGGGCGGTAGTTCCACAGAACCACTGGTGATCACCAGTAGCCACCCACCATACTTCCAGCATATGCATTAACTTTGAACTGTCTCACAGAAACCACCAGTTACCACAGTCGATCACCGGTCGGCAACTACCGGTTTATAATTTCCATTTGGTGGCAACTAGTGGACCAGTGCATGTGACTTAGAACTTTAATCAGCTGACAATTGTCGTTTACGCAAATTATATTTTCAATGGGGGAGATGACCCATAGCTTTTAGTAGGTGGCAGCACGACTGCATGTGCCTAACGAGTGATTTTGCTGGTTATGTTTTATCTTTATTTTAATGAATATTCTCAAAAGATACTTAAGAATCATAAGGATGTTTTCTCCAACCGATAGATATGGATGTTTGTCTGTACCAGAATTGAAAAGTTTGTTGAGGGAACGTGGTGGATCCCTCAAAGGAAAAAAAAGATCTGAGTGAAAGGTAAAAAATTCAAACTGATTACAGAGGTGTTTCGTTAAAAATCATCATAATAACCATCTACTAGCCCTAATACGTTCTTTTGTAAGTGACTGGAGCATAATCTAGAATGTTCAGAAGCCATTTTTACATCCGAATGCACTACATAAGACCATTTTATGTCGAATTCAAATCTTTATATTCTCAATTATTGCAAAGAATGGACGTTAAATTTTTTGAATTGTTGCCATTTCACTTGAGAGGCTGTCAAAGGTACATGCAGTGGTGGCGCTCCTAGTGGTAGAGTTTTGCAGCCGTCATCCCCATTATCATCTCTGTTTTCTGTTAGTGTTTTGTTGACTCTTGTGCAGAAATTAATCAAAAAACAATGAATGAAACATGGACCCCCTCAGATACAAGGAAATTAATAGACCCAGAACTCATATTGAAAATTATTTGATGACAGTGGGTGATGGCTGTGAGACTGCCAGCCGTTATTTTCATCGATAGTACTAGTTGGAGGTGGGTGGTCGTGGATGATAGTGGTTTCTGTGGGACTGCTGCCTAGCAGGACACGAAAATTGAAGGAATCTGCTTTTATCGTGCTTTCCGAGGATACATCTCAACAGTTGATTCAAGTTACACCTGGAATTCCCTTCATGACAGAAAAATTTATATGTCAAATATCTACCTAAAAGAGAAATATCTACGAAGAAGTTCTGAAAATGTAAGCAGATTCGATTAAGAACGTTGACAACGATAAGTATTTTGATAATCATTACTTCTTGAATTTTTTTGATAGGCAAATTTGAGTCACACGAGGAGTTTTTGAGTAATAGCACGTAATTGGTATTTGTTATATCTGAGCTATCATATCTTGATCTCTTTCAGTTTTACTGAAAAGAAGTCTAGATTTTATACCTGCCTTCATATATTGTCCACAGTTGATGAGACTGACAAAAATCACCAGATATCATTTCACACACTCCAGATTGGCGACTCTCTATAGTTCTTTGGTACTGCCCAAATCGCTTTTCGAGAGATTTGGATTCATTCCCGGATCTAGAATCTAGTTATCTGTTGAAATATTTCATCAGTCCCAAAAATGAAAATCTTCCGAGAAGAGAAAAATATTTCTTGTTTCCCCTAATCACGTCTATCAGGCTAGAACGCGCAATAAACATTGTCGTACAACTGTGTAAGTAGGCGCCTTATATAATTCAGATCGAACTTCACAGGTAAGTTTGTTTAATACGTGGTCCATTCAGAAGGAAATGTAATTTAGTTTACGCAGAAACTTTTCGGGGTACATTAGAAATTTTCCATTCTACACTTGTATAGATTTCAATATTAATTCAAATTTTTTCAGTTTGTGGTAGGTTAAGAACCGAAAAACTGACAAAAAAGAATTCATCCACCACAAAATAATGACTTTCAAACAGTAATTATGATGATGGTCTGCAATCTTACTATCAATCTGGGGGGATACACAATTGATTTCAGCCTAAGCAATAGACGAATTCGAAGTGCCAAATGAATTGGAGAATGTAATATTGTCAATATATATAAATGAATTAACTTGCAGAACTAGAAGTATTTCGTAAGATTTATTACTTTTCAATCTGACAAATGTAAATTGACAACTAACAACTTTGTTTTTCATAGTTCAGTAACTTATAATAATAATTGAATTAGTACAGTCTATCATGAGACAGAGAATACAAAATTATCATGTTATGGTCCTGCCAAAAATTTGCGGGTTCAACTGTGGTTGATTATAGAGTCTGTTTTTCTCCGATGAAATCAGGACATGGTATGGTTTTCTCTCTCTTCAGTTCTGGGAAAGAAGCTCATTGTTGTTTTCTTTAAGGATCTGACAACTTGGTATTTGTTATATCTGAGCTATCATTGAGGACAGATCTTGACATCTTTCAGTTTTTCTGAAAAGAAGTCTAGATTCTGTACCTGCCTTCATTTATTGTCTACAGTTGATGAGACTGACAAAAAAACACCATCTATCATTTTCCACCCTCCAGATTGGCGACTCTCTATAGCTCTTTGGAAGCATTCCTGGATCTAAAATCTAGTTTCATCATTTCCAAAAATTAAAATCTTCCGAGAAGAGAAAAATATTTTTGTTTTACTAAATCACGTCTATCATGCCAGAACGCGCAAAAACATTGTCGTTCAACTGTGTAATATCTACGACTAGGTGCCTTATATTATTCAGATCGAACTTCACAGGTAAATTTGTTTACTTGAGTAGTTTCATATATGTATATCCCATAGGACTCTGAAATAACTTTGACACTATTACAAAATGGATGAATATCCATAAAATAGATCTTGATTAAAATATCACTCACTCCTCATCATATCCAATGATTATATCCAGAAAACTTTTCACCTTTGCTATTGTTCAATATCCTCACTTCAGTAATATTCTCTAATTATGAATCAGAGAAATTTTCGGTTATGTTCAAAAAAGTTAATTTGTGTTTCAACAAACACAGTTTTATTTTGCATTCACTGCAACAGAAAAATACGAAATGGCAATTTTGTGTTAGATCTCCAAAATTTCCTGCTATTTCATGCACTCACCGTTGATCTCGATCTATCAAATCATTAGCTGATTTCTTCAATCGGTCAAAAATATTTGCTCCAACAAAATCACTTTGAACAGAGTAGATCAAAATATCCCAGCCAGACACGATTTCAGGGAGAAATCAGTTCGAGATTGCTTGATATATAGGTGCCAATCGAGACCGCTTTTCCATGTTTCCCACTTGACGCATTTTTATAGTCATTTATACGATTCGGAAACACTTATGATTTTATAGCTTAGTGTAGTTCATGCCCGTGCGGGCATAGTTTACTCCATGGCCCACTAGGCGATAAAGTTCAATCTAGGGCACACAATCAAATCCAAACGAAAGGGTGAAATGGATTTATTTGATCAAAAAAATTGAGATATTGAATATGAAATACTAGTCAAAAAATGTAAATAAAGAAATAAATGAAATAATGTTGTGACAAGAAAATTGAGATATCGAATATGAAATATCGTCAAAAAATAAAGAAATAAATAGAAAAGGTGTTAGTACACTCAACTTGAAATTTCGTTTCGACATTTATTCACACTATTTCTTTTATTTCTTCACTTACATTTTCTTGTCACAATATCATTTTATTTGTATTTTTTGACTAAAAAAAGTCGATTTTACCCTTTCGTTTGGATTTGATTAGGTACCTTATGTGATTCGTTTTTAATAATTTTTTTATCTCTTTTTTCTTTGCAACAGGTTTCAGTAGAGTTAAAACATATAGAAAAAAGAAGTCCGAACCCTCACCGTTCAGCAAGGAATAAATGAAATAATGTTGTGACAAGAAAATTGAGATATCGAATATGAAATATCGTCAAAAAATAAAGAAATAAATAGAAAAGGTGTGAGTACACTCAACTTGAAATTTCGTTTCGACATTTATTCATACTATTTCTTTTATTTCTTCACTTACATTTTCTTGTCACAATATCATTTCATTTGTATTTTTTGACTAAAAAAAATCGATTTTACCCTTTCGTTTGGATTTGATTACCTTATTTGATTCGTTTTTAATAATTTTTTTATCTCTTTTTTCTTTGCAACAGGTTTCAGTAGAGTTAAAACATATAGAAAAAAGAAGTCCGAACCCTCACCGTTCAGCAAGGAACATTGTCAAGCAAACATATTGTTATCATTGAAGGTTAAGGCGCCGGAATGCCTGTTATATGAGATTCGAACCCGGCATTATGGCACCCTAAAAAAAGTATATGTGCATCGAGCAATATGGCGCCATTTTCATCTTTGAGGCGCCGTAGTGACCATTACGTATTCCTGTCACTTTGGCGCCCGGCGCCGAACAACCCAAATGGGGCCAAAGTACCCGATCAGTATTCCTGTCAGGGGCCAAAAAGCCCATTACACGAACATATATATATATATATATATATATATATATATATTCCAATCAGTCATTTTGGGGACGAGATGTGAGATGATTCATACAGTTTGGACCCAAGGTGGATACTTTGGGGACGACCCCAAAGTGTATTCACTATTCTTCCTACAGTTTGGGGACTAATGTCCCTGAAGTGAAGGATCAACAATCTAATCTAAGATTCCTTCATTTCAAGGACAAATTGCTAAAATTATAATACCATAATAAACTCGGCCGACACATATTTTCTGTTTATGAATTTGATGAAAAATCGTGTATTAACCATATTGGGAGGATACAGAGATATATTTCCTACAAAGGACTAATGGGTAGTTGCACCAAGCCATTTAACGGATGTTTAATGTTAAAATTGGATTAAAGTTGGACAAATGTCTATGTTTAATCCAAGTTTAATATTGAACCTCCTTTAAGGGCCAGTTTAATAGGTTCGGTTTAAACTGGAGTTCAACCTGAAGATTAAACTTCAGTTATCCATTGATTTAAACTTAGTTTAAACCTCGCGCAGCAGTTGAGTGTTTTATAGGTTCCGATTATAGTTGACAGTTTCTAGGAAATTCATGATCAGTGAGTTGATAGAATCGGCACTTGGCGGTATGGTCTCATGACTGTCATGTTTATTTGCCGTATTTTTTTGAATTTCGTTACAATTCCCAGTCTACGTGAAAGGCAACTTGTTCGTTCTAACGTGCAGAGTGATATTTTTAACATGGCGAAAGACAAGAGAGCCGAAAATTTCACAGAAGATGAAACAACTCTTCTGATTGGGTCAGTGAAAAAATATAAGAATATTTTAGAATGTAAGAAAACTGTTTTCGGCAAACAAACCCGGATAACACCTCAGTACCAGCTACCTCCGGCCGTGAAAGTTTACGTTCCTTGATATTATTGATTGTTTTCGAAGACATTTATTTCCAAAGTATTTATTTCAGAAGAAATTTTTGTATTCAGGCATTAAAATAATGTTCCAAATGTATGAAACGTGTAATGAATTCTGTATCATCCCAAGGAGCAACATCAAATCTCTCCCTGAATACTCGGGGCCTTCTTGGAACTTCGACGACATCTATGATGGCTTCTTCATCATCCGACAGAAGTTCTTCAAAATCATCAATCATAACATCGATATGATGAAAATTACAATATAGTTCAAACACCAACACACTGACAAAAGCTTGATTATAGGAATGATTATCAAATGCCCACCAATTTTCACGTTAAGTTTATTCTATCATACTTATCATAGTTCTACAAACATATTTTTTCGGCTGATATGCATGTCCAACCCCGATATGAAGTTTAACTACTGCTCAATCCACCGATCACGTTAACGAACAGTCGTGAGTTTAATCTAAGGATTTTATTTCATCGGAATTTATAAAACGCGCAAATCTGTCAAATCCGCAGTTTAAACTTCAATCTTAGTTTAAACCGAACCTATAAAACTGGCCCTAAATGGCTTGGTGCAACTACCCCTAAATAATCATCACCTGTGACAGTGAAGGACCTTGGCTCAGTTTTTTGTTTGGGACACGGGATAATAAAGAAGATCCAAAATAATCAATATACTTCATTTACATTTCAGATATTTTATCACGTCTTAAGTGCTCTAAAAATGAGGGCAATCTGAAAAAGTTTACTGTTGAGTTAGTTAAAATATTCGAAATAAAAAACCCACGTTGGTTGATAAATACTTTTCATAAGGTGCTTCTATCAGAAATAGATTGATTTATTCTTGGTTAATGAATACTTTTCGATTAATTCATTCTTTTGTAAATGTTTTTGATTTTCTAAGTCCATCGCCCGTATGGACCGCTTCTACTTGATGGAGGTTTAACCAAGCTTGGCTTTATCGCTAAGGAACAAGGAATCTGGTTGGAAAATCTATAGCAACAAAACCTAGACTAGTTAAACCTTTATTAATGAATCAGTTTCGAATATTTCAATATAACAATACCGTTTTCAACATTTATTATTGCTTTCAACATATGCACTGATAATTAATTATTCATGAAGGTGAGCAATTAAATTTTTTTTTTCGAAATTATCGCCGTTATCTGCTTTCTCTGCCATTTTATCTGCTTTTATGCCTACTATAAACATGGGATAATCTATAGACTATATTACAGATAACGAAAATTGCCGGTAATCAGATATTCGATGGTTATGCTATGTCGAATTTTCCACATAAATTTTGAAGCTGAAAAGCCACCATTGAGTGTATACGATTTTTTCTTAGTGATGAATCATACGATTGAACAAATTTACCTGTGGAGTTCGATCGGAATTGAATGAAGCGGCTCGTCCGAATGTATCACTAAGATGTAGTACAATCGTTCTGGAAAGGAATTATGTTTTCGTCCTCATACCAGAGGCCCAGCCACCGTCCAAAAAAGTACCGATATTTCTTGAAACTGATGACTCATTGGCGGTATACCTAACTTAACATAACGGAAGGGTCCGAACAAAATGTAAGAACGCATGAGCTTTCTAGGAGTTCTATATCAAAACCTACGTGCTTATTTAGCCAATCACATATCAGTTTTAGGAAAAAAATATTTTACTGGAAAAACTGTGTTTGAAGAAACGTAGAATTTTTGACTTAGAGTTGATTGAAATGAACCCATACAAATGAAATAAATTATGGGCTGATGTTGCTAATTGTGGTCCTGTGTAATGTGCAATGGAAATAGCCCATGTTAAAGGGGCAAAATATTGAAATGATGTTGTAAACAAATTTGAAATCGATAAAAATATCCGTGAGACGTAATTCTTCAATAAACACATGATCCGTAAGTATGTATGAGAGAAACACAAATAAAAATTCGTTTTAGTTGAACAATCCAAAGTATTGTTCTAAAAACTTTTTTAAAGTATGTTGATTGTGTTAATTGAGTTAGCACAGTAGCATGTTAGATAGCACCATGAGTTCATTTAATTTCAGTCATTTCTATCACCTTGCAGTTTCAAAATGAATTTTTTTATCAACAAGAAACCATCTTTAGAATCAGTGTTCCTTTTCTTTGGTAATAAGATTTTTCGGAAGTGGAACCGTGAAGATACAATTCAGAGAGCACCGAGCTCCCACCATTCAAAAGAGCTAGAAACATATTCAGATGTTTCTTCAAAATTGGAACTTCATAGCCCATCTTATATAATTGTTTACTCTTCCCATCTCCAGGAATAAGAATCATATGTATAGAATTCCGATACTGAAATGGGAAGCAACAAAAGGAACAAGAACGAAAAGTGTTGAAAAATATAGTTTTGATACTTTAAAAGTGTCAATGATTTTTGATCTCAGTCATTCAATATCCTAGTGATCATCGCGGTGTTATTTTCCCATGTTATAACTTTTGTGAAGAGTGCGCTGCGTAACACCCACATTTCGTTATACCCACAGTCACAGAACACTTTCCCGAACATACCCGAATGATGCCTGCTTCATAATTCACCTACTATTCTGCAATTTTATCCACCCAACCTAACCCAAACTATCTAAACTAAGCTAATCTATCACATTCATTGTGGTTCTATCGACAAAAAGGAAGAATTTTGCAAAAGTTTGAATCATTCGGGTATGTTCGGAAAAGTGTTCTGTGACTGTGGGTGTAACGAAATGCGGGTGCAACAACATGCTCCCTCCGTGAATATTGTGAACAGTGTTGCCGTTTGCCGGATAATTATCCGATTTGCGGATAATTTCGGGTGCTCGCGGATAATTTTCGGATCCAAGAATTCACCGGATATTTTTCGGATAATTTCTAGAAACTTTGGATAAAGTTCTGATCTTATGATTTTGTTCTTCTATTCTGTCATGAAACATGAAAGACAAAATCGGTTGAGTTTATTTTTTTCGTGGTTCGAGGAAATCAGTGATTTGGTACGTTTTTCATGATCCCATGACATTTAATTTGATCAAACTTTTTTGAAGTGACGTCATTTTATCAGTTTATTTCAAAGAATTTGAAAGAAACCAGTTGTGTCACAGAAGAAGTATTGCTAGAAACCAATGTATTTCGTAAATAGACTTTTTCATTTTCGAAATCGGATATTTTCTGAATAGTCAGTGGATAATTTGAGATTACAGATCCGGCAACACTGATTGTGAATACTGAATACTCAGCACGGGGACTCTGATAAATAGAAACATATATTAGAATCGAAATGTGACGTCAAATTCGACATCTCGGTCCTATACTTACATTGCCGAGATGTCGAATTTGACGTCACATTTCGATTCTAATATACGTTTCTATTTATCAGAGTCCCCGTGCTGATCTTTGTTCATATAATAAGTTTCCTAGTCAAGAAATGATAAACGATCATCAATCACCTACCAGTCAAATGATCTGGCAACATATGCAGGTGTTCGTTTGGCAGTGTGGGAATCTCCAAAATAAAATCATGTGGATATTAACAGTCAGCTAGTGTCTATCACAGTGATATTCTGCCCTATTATGGCTTTATGAAAACAGATCATTATTGGTATCTTGTTTTGTTTGTCTCCAATTTTATTTGTCATACCGTTGTGTGGGAAGGAACTGTATATTTATGTTTGGGATAATCAACATAAAAATTAATTGTTGAATGCTACATATTCTAATTATAACTTTTCCACCATTATCTCATGGTGTGTGCAAATTTGAACAGCACACGAAGAGTTTGTACAACAAGAGTGGATATGGTTGCCATATCGCACGAGGACGAAGTTTGGGCAAGATGCCGTATCCGAGTGTTAAAACGTTCGAGGACAATATGATTAATATCCATTCGAGTTGTACAGTTGATATTTGTCTTCGATCAGATAAATGTTTCAGAACTCTTTCGAGTATCGTATTGATAATCAATTTTAGACAATATTTTTTCGATATTCAGGAAAAACTCAAAGTAAAGAAACTTTATTAAATTCAATAAAGAACGATACGAATTGAATAAGGTATGTCAGATTGAAAATTAAATAAAAAAAAAAATGTTTTTGATGATAGTGGAATTCGAACCAGCGATTACATAGTGAAATGAAGAGCATTAGCTTCGAGGACTGACGCCCTTGCCTCCTGGCTACTGAGCAACACATTTTTCATAGCATTACTGATGTGAAGAGTAGATGTAAGCCTTTCAATTTTACATACATCAATTAGTTCAGGTAATAGGGAGCGAACTACTCGTGTCCATAATGCATAATGAGGCAGGAGTTATTTTATTTCATAGATAGTTGCAGTCTGACGTACTTAACCTAAAAACACAAAATACTTACAAAAATGGCAAACGGAAGTGCCGCCATTTTGTGAAAAACTGTTTGGGCCTGTATCTCCGTAACCGTGCACTTAAGGCCCACAATTATAAGGACCTTATTTATAGATAATTAAATTTCCTATCTTTTTTATCTCATGATTGTTTTCGTAGCATTTACCGTTCACGACTTATATTATTATTACTTTTTGTTTATTCACTTTTTTACCGATATCTCTTTAAATAATTGTTTAAACAATTAATTGTTTGCTTTATTTGAAACTTTTTTCTCTAAAGTTAATATTTTTGAAGTTACAACGCGTTCAATGTTGTACTACCGAGTACAAGGTTATTAAGAACGAAGTATGCATAGCGTAATTATGCGATTCCGATACATAATAAAAAAAATATGAATTTTAGAATTTTTTTGATTCAATAAATAATCAATAATTCAAGTTCTTACCTGCAAGAAATAGCGTATACCCATTAAAATGTTTTCTTTGTATTTTCTTTCATACAATTAAATATTACAATTGATTTTAAAACTACTGCCATAATTGAACACGCAAATAAAAAAATGGAATATCTATTGAAGAATATATGTGAAATTTATTTTTACAAATGTACACCAAAATGAATCATATGTCTTATCTGACTCTTTGGCGTTTCGAGGGTGGTGAAGTTTCGATGTTGGATACATTCTCCTCTTCCTCTTCGTTATCTTTGTCAGTGGCATATAAAGATTGTAACGCCTCTATTAATTTGTCGTTAGAATCATCACCAATATCTTCATCGATGTCGCACAATTCTGTGTTGTTGACGATTACTTTCAGCTGATTAGTGCACGTTTCCTCTGTGCAGTTCTCACAGATTACCGTACAGTCCAATCCTGCTTTTCGGCACCCACAGGCTCTGCCACAGCCAGTTCTGCATTTGCATTTTCATATTTTTTTTATTATGTATCGGGATCGCATCATTACGCTATGCATAAGTACTTCGTTCTTAATAACCTTGTACTCGGTAGTACAACATTGAACGCGTTGTAACTTCAAAAATATTAACTTTAGAGAAAAAAGTTTCAAATAAAAGTTGTAGAAAATTGATCGATTTGAAAGTTTTATCATAAACAATTTATTGTTTAAACAATTCTTTAAAGAGATATCGGTAAAAAAGTGAATAAACAAAAAGTAATAATAATATAAGTCGTGAACGGTAAGTGCTACAAAAAAAAATATCGGATAAAAAAGATAGGAAATTCAATTATCTATAAAAAAGGTCCTCATAATTGTGGGCCTAAAGTGCACGGTTACGGAGATACAGGCCCAAACGGTTTTTCACAAAATGGCGGCACTTCCGTTCGCCATTTTTGTAAGTATTTTGTGTTTTTAGGTTAAGTACGTCAGACTGCAACTATCCATGCAATAAAATAACTCCTGCCTAATTTTGCAAAACAAAATCCTCTATTACCTGTATTAAATTTTGACAATTCATACTTGACTCAACGAACTAAAAAATCTTTCGGATTTGGGTTTATTTATATATATGCTTGAAGAAACAACTTGGATTTCATGTTAGATAGTTAGACCAGAATTGTGACATTTCTATTAGGTTGTGCCTGACAAACGAGTATTTTGTTCTCTATGATTGGTGGAATTTATATTCCAACCAGTATGGATATGAACTCAATCCGTAGAGTTGACTGAAATCGCCCACTCATTTGTTTAGTAAACTATCAAGAAATTAGCTTACTTAAGGGTGAGAGTAGAAAAAATGTTTTATGCCACATTTTGTTTCTGGAGTATTACATTGAATTGATTTTCCAAAACGGCCCTACATCATTATATGTAAAAAATGGCTTTCTGCGAAACTGATTGAATACTTGATATATGAAAGAGCTCGATGATGTTGATATTTCAAAATTCTTAAGTCGCAAAAAAACTTTGGAAAAGGTTCAGTGTATCCATACTCTATTGTTGGAAGCCAAATTGACACTTTGTGTGGTAACTTTTTTCAAACATTTTCATATCGAATGAACTTATTTTAGTTCACATATTGCTGGATTTCTCTATCAAAACTTTTTCAGACATCGATATTCCAATCGAGATACTTTTACAATCTTTTTTGTCAAAAGCCAAGTTAAACTCCCATTTAAGTAGAAGCCAATTGTAAGCCAAGTGGTGCAGAAATCTTTTTGATTAGATGAGTATATTATCTAAAAACATTATGACATGTACAGCTTGTCCAATCCATCTTGGCACAAACTCAGATACTTTTCCAGTGTCACACTGGTGGTGTAGATCATGTCGAAAGAAAAAACACCCTCTAGGAATGAATTTTAACACATTGAACACATATAATAGGTGTTTTTTCATCTTAGAATACTTCACAGAGATTGCTGGGCATATACGTTATTAGTTCTGTGCCAAGATGGATTGGATGAGCTGTACAATTATTACTACTTACTATGGTACCTATGCTTCCATTTTAGTGTCAGTAAAAATGTGACTAATGAAATAATTTAGTTGCAGTTATTGCCTTACTGAAGACTCAAACTTCTTTTCAAGTTCCAGAACCAGTTTTCCTGCATAATTGCTATACCTATTTCTGGAATTATTTAATAACCTCAGTTATTTTAAAACTTCTTTTTTTTGCTGAACATATTGACATCATTATTCATTATTGGAAATATAGGTATTTACACTCAGTTGAATATGTTGAGAATAGCCAAATCCTATTTTTTTTCAAAATATATCGAAGATAGAGAGAATATTACACTACGAAAGACGATAGGGCCAGTTTTATATGTTCAGTTTGAATATGATGTGGATTTTAAACTACTGATTTGACAAAAAATGCATGTGATTTCTGCCAAATTCTTCTCGCCACCTGACCTCGGATTTTATTTCACGAATTCGATTGTCTAATAGCTCAGACAGTGACTGTAGAATGCGTTGTACCGAAAATATACTCATATTCTAAACAATTCGATTATCGAATTCGTGAAATAGGGGCTCTGGAGTAATAACCTAACCTATACAACTGGCCCTCAAAGTAAAAGCTGAATCGAAAGTAAAAGTTTGGTCTATGAACCGAGCGACACTTCCAAAAAAAAAACAAACGAAAGTTCCTGGGGGGCAGATGTCACCGTATTGGATCATTTCGATTCATTTGACATTTCATTTGAATCCCTTATTACACTTTCTGGGCAAATGGTTATTCAATACTAATTTTTTCAAGTGTCAAGAAATAGTCTCACGATTATTGAAAACATTTTATTTGACCCATGCAAATATCCCATTCTCGACATCATGTGAATATATCTTCAGCGCACCATATACATACTCATTTAAATATTCCCACAAAAACTTGATGAAATTCTGAATTGTGAATGGAATGAATATTTCCATTGAAAGACCAAACACCTGTATAAAATCGTGCGAAATAAACACCCTCGTAAACAGGTGGTCCTCCAACCGTTTTGACGCAAGATGACGAATACATTTGAAACCGTATCAAATCAGAGAGGAGTATCGTATGATGATACGATCAAACGAACTTACCTGTGAAGTTCAATCGCGATTATATAAAGCAGCTCATCCGAATATGTCACTAGTTTGTAGTTATACCAAGTCATTTAACGTTAAATGGCTTGGTGCAACTATTCCTAGATGTAGTACAGTCGTTATATGTACTGAATGATCACATTTTGAAAAGCAAAACAAAGGAAACTTGTTCTTTTATAGCCATCGACTGGAGGTACAGTCACCATGCGTGTATTATCCATTTGTCATTTGTTTAAAGCATCCTGAACTTAGGGAATTCATATCGCACATTTCAAAGCCATCTGTGGTTATATCCTACAACTGTTATGTTTATCATAATTTCGGAGTTACTCACCGTCCTCTCTTGCTGTTCTGTTGGTATACTCCAGAATAGAATTGCAACTTCCAATGGGTGGGACCTTAGTGCTCGTATGCACCGCTCCTATTCAATGATGGTTCAAGTAAGCTAGGTTTTGTTGCTGTGGATTTATCAATTATATTTCTTGTTCCTCAGTGATGACCTCAAGCTCAGTTAAACCTCTATCAAGTAGAAGCGGTGCATACGGGCGTAGGAGAGTTGGGATAAATTCCATAGACGAGTACATATATATAATATGATTTCTATGATGAATTCGGAAAAGAATCTTCATATTATTATGACTGCACTCCACAGGTATGTTCATTTATGGGTAGTTGCACCAAGCCATTTAACGGAGGTTCAATGTCAAACTTAGTTTAAACTTGAACATTTGCCCATGTGTAATCCAATTTTTTTAATCCGTTGACTAGATTGGTACAACTACCCATTAATCGTATAATTATATTTCAGCGGCTCGTCTTCTATATCACTAGATATAGATGGCGGCAGTCTCACAGAAATCATACTCATCCACCAACACCCACCTCCTATTTAATTAGTCACATTTTTAAATAACATCTGCCATCGAAACTCTGATAGCCATGACAAAAAAAAAATATCGGAAAATGCCGAAAAATCCATTTTCTTCAAAAAAATAGGTGTCTGGTCTGATGAGAGACCGAAAGCGAATTTCGAGGGCTTTCATCGTTGCCAATGCCATTATAATGTAGGGTAGAATTGATAAATACAAGAGAAATTTAGCAACAATCAAAATAGTAGCTCATTATTCAAGGTCGTGTTATATTTATGAAGATTATTTCTTGAATCCAATTCTCTTTCTTCGCTTCTGGTTTTGCCAAAACAATTCATTTCCAAGTAGGTACTTCAACGCTATTGATTAATAATAATAATAATAAATGCTTTTATTCAATCTGACGTCATGCTGAAAAGTCAGTGTGACTATCCTCAGAGTAATAAAAAACATAGACGCCCACCCTATTCAAATACAACAGGATTTATAAACAACCAGGAACCAGAATATTCATATGATATGAGTGAGATACGGTGAGAGAGATATGAATCATATTTCTCTCACCGTAGAATATAGGCAAGAGGGACGAGAGGATTGTTCACGTCGACCAGAGGACTGAGCCCACAGATTACAGAAACAAGTTTAGATAGGTAACAGCATACTAGTATAAACCGACAACTATTTGTCGCTTTTATGTAGCGGTTGTTGACCCCAACTATTCAACAAAATTGTATGGATAAGAGAAAACTGTAGAACTACAAATGCAGAATACTGTTTTATCGACGAGCTGAGATGGATTTTCCATGCTTGAATCGTTCGATACTAGCGAATCAATGATAAAAATTCATTTAGTCACCAAATTATAACATCTCATATGCGAAAAGCAGTTTTCTTCGGAATATACGGCGTCACATACTCTAACACGACTTACACTCTATAACGCATTCGAAAGAATACATCATTTTCTGCTCGATTTTCTGTAGCTCACCAGGAATTTCAAGAGAACTGAGAGCGCTATGTGAGACTTTTCACTAGTGCAGCGTGAATATCGAAGGGAACTGTACTCTGAACACAAAACATAGGTTGAAAATTTGATTCTGAGATATATATACTCTGGTGGATTTCGTCGAAATACATTCAAAAGTATTGAAAATATCAAAGACGAATTAACTACATGTCAGATTGGCGTTATAGTCAATTGAAACCTTAGAAACCAAGATGCACTCCCATAGATTTTGCGATTCAGTATCTACACTCCTAATTTTGAACCCTAGTTGGAACAAAATAACCGCCATCAGCGCTTTCGGTGGTTGTTGACCCTAAGCTTTCAAATTATGTGCGGAAAGGCGGTTGTTACATTTCTAGTTTTTTTTCTGTGTTCTGTGACTGAGCCCAAAACAAGGTTTTCAATATTTTCAACATTACTATTCATCTGTTTCCTGTTTGTGTTTTGTTGAATTTTGAGCAGAAAATAATAAAAAAACAATAAATCAATCTAACCTGGAGCTCCTCAGACTTAAGGATTTTTGTCGCGAGATACCGTATGTAGCGGTATCAGATACCGTGGTAGCAGGGCTGCATTTCTTAAGTCATGCGGATTTATTTTCATATGAATAGAGTTAGGTAAGGTAAGGAGTTTACCCAAGATATATTTCTAAGAATACAAGTAAAAATACATATATCAATATTTCGATCTACCACCGAAAACATTTTCAGCTTTTTGATAATTGATAATCTAGCCATGATTAATTTTCAATGATAATTGATATGGATGAAACCGATTGGAAATTGGAACTCCATAATCTCATCTATCCACAAGCTATCAAAAGTTAGATACCACTTTCGTTTTTACGACCGTCTGGTATGAAAGGAAAAAGACTGAGATAAGAGAGAGATAGTTATATACCGGTTCGGTGCGTACCGTTCTACCGGGTGTCAACGAATCCATTAGCTAAGTCATAACTTCTGGACTATTAGGTGTATCAAAATGAGATTTGGTATGAGTAAATTGTTTATGAAAAGGAGAGTTTTCACATATTTCTCACTATCTGGTCATTTCTGGTTTCACCGGAAATAGCACCGGCTCAACATTTTTAAATGGAACACCCTGTATATGGTCAAAATTTTGGATTTCTGAGACAATTCTGAATTGGAATGTGACATTTTCACAAGTTTTCACGTCTACTTGATTTTTTCGGAGTCACTTTTGAAATTGTATCTAGGTGGTCATGATCGGACGTAAACCAATCTATGGGCCTCAGGTGATACAAGAAAATTACAATCGCGAAGTTTAAGTGACTAGTATGTTAGATATAGGTAAGACAAGTTGGAAAAATCACATTTTTGTGGCTAACTATTATTTTTCAAATGGCGACCATTTTTTGACAAGTGCTTTCCGAAAAAAGAATTTTTCGACGAATCTAACGATACTAAATAATTTGCGATTGTATTGCAAATGAGAATATAAATTAAATATTACCAAGGAAAATACTTGATAATTATTCATTTACTTTTGTCAAGTGTGCCATGAATAATTATTTATTTACTTTTGTAAGCACTTTTCAAAAAAGTATTTTCTGACAAGAAGATGATTTGATGGAAATAACTGATAATAATAATAATAATAACGTTTATCGAAACAAAGTTTCCGAGAAAGTGTTTCCTATGTTTAGATAAACGTTGGGATATAATCGCGAGTGTTCAACACTTACAAAAAGCGCTGAAACACTGTGTGCGAATGGTAAACATCACATTTTGAACATCACGAAAGTTATTAATCAGGTACGCACATAAGGCACATGTAATGTAAAATCAGTTAAATGATACTGAAGTTACAATATATAAATACAATAAAAGTAAATAGAACATAACAATATACAATGAAGCTGTAAATATAAAAAAAACAATTTGTATGTAAAGAATCTAAAAGCTAGACTAGAGAAAATAGATATATTTTTTCACAGTTATTATCAGTGACAATATTTTGTTTGTACGAAACTGGAATATGTATATGTAACATGAAATATATAACATAAAATTTACAATTTTAAAACATGCAATTACCGGGAATCAAAAATGAAAGTATGGAATTTGGCACATATATTTTTTTTCAGTTATTTTTGGTGTCAATAAGTTTTTCTATTGTCGTTTTGTTTTGTGAAATGAATTTTTTCAGGACTTCTTTAAATTTTTTTGCGGGGTATATATTTATAATATCGAAAGGGATCGAGTTTATAATTTTGGGGCCTAGATAATTCAAACTGCAAGAGATTATGAAATCACAGTAAAGTACCTCATGAAACAGCGGATTCCAAATTTGAAACTCAATATTCATTCCAAATAAGGAAAAGATATATGTCTGAATGAATCCTTCCTGCTGTTGAAAAACCTGTTTGTCATTCATGGAAGCTACATTTCGGGGACTCGTATGGTGTATAACTTATACATCTGTATATAAATCACATTTTTGTGGCTAACTATTATTTTTCAAATGGCGACCATTTTTTGACAAGTGCTTTCCGAAAAAAGAATTTTTCGACGAATCTAACGATACTAAATCATTTGCGATTGGATTACAAATAAGAACATAAATTAAATATTACTGAGGAAAATACTTGATAATAATTCATTTCTTTTGTCAAGTGTGCCATGGATAATTATTCATTTATTTTGGTAAGCACTTTTCAAAAGAGTATTTTTTGAGAAGAAGATGAATTGATGGAAATAACTGCAAGAAATTATGCGTCATGCCTATCCAAGGCACACTTCACAATATTAAATAAACTATCGTCAAGTCGTTTCCTCAGTAATATTTAATTTATGTTCATATTTATAATCCAATCGCGAATAACTTAGTATCGTTAGATTCGTCGAATTTCGGAAAGTGCTTGCCAAAAAATGGTCGCCATTTGAAAAATAGTAGTTAGACTCGAAAATATGATTTTGCCAACTTGACTTACTCATATCTAACATACTAGTCTCTGAAACTCTGCGATTGTAATTTTCCTGTATTACCGTGATAGCGTATTCGCTAAATAACGAAGACCGTAAAAAATCGAGGCCCTGGGGCCCAATTATTGACAATAGTAATAGCGAATACGCTATTACTAACGTAGAACACATCTGAGTGGTTACAACCTGGCAATAGCGTATACGTTAGCATAACGAAGACCGTTAAAAATTGAGAACCAGTGGCAAGACTCTGATAAGTTAATAAAGTATGTTAAAATCGAAATGTGACGTCAAATTTGAAATTTCGGTCCTATACTTTCATTGCCGAGATGTCGAATTTGACGTCTCATTTTCATTCTAATATACGTTTCTATTTATCAGAGTCCCCGTGCTGGTATCTCGCGATAAAAAGCCTTCAGGGAAATTGATAGACCTAGTTCGCAGGTGGCAGAACTGATGTCAAAAATCAATTGATGGCGCTGGGTGATAACTGTGAGACTGTCAGCCGTCATTTATGTCGATTGTAATAGTTGGGGGTGGGTTTCGGTGGATGAGTATGGTTTCTGTGAGGCTGCCGCCTTGAAACGTCTGTATCTAGTGATATAGAGGACGAGCCGCTGAAATATAATTATACGATTAATGGGTAGTTGTACCAATCTATTCAACGGAACTTGGATTACACATGGGCAAATGTCCAAGTTTAAACTAAGTTCAACATTAAACCTCCGTTAAATGGCTTGGTGCAACTACCCATAAATGAACGTACCTGTGGAGTGCAATCATAATAATATGAAGATTCTCTTCCGAATTGTTTTTTTATTAATTTCTGCTCAAAATTCAACAAAGCACAAACAGGGAATAGATGAATAGTGATGTTGAAAATATTGTAGACCTTGTTTTGGGCTCAGTCACAGAACACAGAAATAAATTTAGAAATGTAACAACCGCCTTTCCGCACGTAATTAGGAAGCTAGGGTCAACAACCACCGAAGGCGCTGATGGCGGTTATTTTGTTCCAACTAGGGTTCAAAATCAGGAGTGTAGATACAGAATCGCAAAATCTATGAGAGTGCATCTTGGTTTCTATGGTTTCAATTGTCTATAACGCCAATCTGACATGTAGTTAATTCGTCTTTGATATTTTGAATATATATTTCGACGAAATAGTTTTAGGGCGAGTTATGTGCTATTTTTTTCTCAATAGTAGATGAAGACGATATTTCCCAAAGAATGCACGGAAAAGTGGTTTATTCCAAGAATCCAGTGATTGAATCGAGTGAATGAATCCAACAAAGTATGAATATCTTCTCAGAATCAAATTTTCAACCCATATTTTGTGTTCAGAGTACAGTTTCCTTCGGAATTCACGCTGCACTATTGAAAGGAGTCTTACATAGCGCTCTCAGTTCTCTTGAAATTCCTGGTGAGCTACAGAAAATCGAGCAGAAAATGATGTATTCTTTCGAATGCGTTATAGAGTGTAAGTCGTGTTAGAGTATGTGATGCCGTATATTCCGAAAAAAACTGCTTTTCGCATATGAGATGTTATAATCTGGTGACTAGATGAATTTTTTATCATTGATTCGCTAGTATCGAACGATTCAAGCACGGAAAATCCGTCTCAGCTCGACGATAATACAGTCTTCTGCAGTTGCAGTTTCTACAGTTTTCTCTAATCCATACAATTTTGTTGAATAGTTGGGGTCAACAACCGCTACATAAAAGCGACAAATAGTTGTCGGTTTATACTAGTATGCTGTTACCTATCTAAACTTGTTTCTGTAATCTGTGGGCTCAGTCCTCTGGTCGACGTGAACAATCCTCTCGTCCCTCTTGCCTATATTCTACGGTGAGAGAAATATGATTCATATCTCTCTCACCGTATCTCACTCATATCATATGAATATTCTGGTTCCTGGTTGTTTATAAATCCTGTTGTATTTGAATAGGGTGGGCGTCTATGTTTTTTATTACTCTGAGGATAGTCACACCGACTTTTCAGCATGACGTCAGATTGAATCAATAGCGTTGAAGTACCTACTTGGAAATGAATTGTTTTGGCAAAACCAGAAGCGAAGAAAGAGAATTGGATTCAAGAAATAATCTTCATAAATATAACACGACCTTGAATAATGAGCTACTATTTTGATTGTTGCTAAATTTCTCTTGTATTTATTAATTTTACCCTACATTATTATGGCATTAATAATCAAGGATGAAAGCCCTCGAGATTCGCTTTCGGGCTCTTATCAGATTATTAATGCAAAAATTATGTCTCGTTAAATTATAATAAAATACAGTCGAAATTCAGATGCAATCAAAATAGTCGAACGGAAAGAGATATCGATTCGAAACTCGGACCGTGATTAGACCTCGTAGGGATACAGAACTCTATTGATTTTCGAAAGGATCGGAGAACTGGAAAGTAGTTTTTCCTGGCAGAAAATAATTTTTATGTGACACGATAGCGGTCGAACGAAAAGAGATGGAGGTTTGAAACTCGGATCGTTTCTAACATTCATTTGGGTGCGTATGCTTATCGTTTCCCTGGGGCTCGGGAAACGGAAAAAGTGTTTTTCCGGAAAGAAATTTTTTGTAACACGATAGCGGTCGAACGGAAAGAGATATCAATTCGACATTCAGGTCATTCCTAGATCTCATAAGGGAACAGACACCTATTTCTTTAAGAAAATCGAAAAATGGAAAAATGGATTTTTCGGCATTTTACGACATTTCTTTTTGACCATGGCTATTAGAGTTTTGATGGCAGAAATTATTTTCCGCTATCAATGAAATTTCTGAACCTTCTGCTACAACTTTCATCTGAAGACAAAAAATTTAAAAAAATGTGTTTAGATTTTATGAGTTTTTTCTGTGTCACGTATCCTGCGTGAGTGCGGGCCATCTACTGTTCGATTAGAACATAAGAATAACAGCAGAGAAAACCATTCCAATTACCTACAATCAGAAAATGAATTGAATTTCGTCAACAGAAAATGCATATAGTGTTCAGTGAGCATCGTTGATAGCGATGAAATATGCAAGATGATTTTCAGATCAGCTGAGTTGAACTTGTATTGATTGGTGACTAATCGAAATACTCATGGTAACTACTGAAAGAAATAATTCGAATAATTGAAATTTCAAACAAGTGACTGTATATAATCGATGTATTTATAACATTGGTTTCCAATGATAGTTTAAAAAAAATTGAATTGATTTCTCAGTAGTACGAGAAAAATTGAGCAAAAATTGAAAAGTGACGGCATACAATCGATGTATTCATAACATTGGTTCCCAATGATAATTTTAAAAAAATGAATTGATTTCTCAGTAGTACGAGAAAAATTTAGAAAAAAATGAAAAGTGACGACATACAATCGATGTATTCATAACATTGGTTTCCAATGATAGTTTTAAAAAATGTTGAGTTGATTTCTCAACAGTACGAAACAAAAAAATAGAAAAGTGAAGGCGTTTAATCGATGTATTCATAACATTTCCAATGGTAGTTATGAAGAAAATGGTCAGTAGTACGGGAAATATTGATGATAATGGAAAATTGATGGCATATAATCGATGTATCCACGAAAGACGAATTCGGTCTTGTTATATTACCCTTGACAATTCTTGTCATCTATCCATATTCTTCTTCGGAATAGTTTCATAATTATGTATGCATAGCGTCTAAACTGATCCATACAAGTTCTCTCATTTCCACGAAACAACAATTTCAATTGAGGAAGCTATTATATATTTTGAAGTGAAAATCTTAGAAAAAACTGAATAAATGAGTATTTATAAAATAGATTTTCATCAGGTACCGGCCAGTTCTATTCATTAAGTATCCTACAATTTTATAAAGATTAGAACCAATCTATAGGTCGTACGACTTGAAATCACAGTAAAGTACCCCATGAAACAGCGGATTCCAAATTTGAATCTCGATATTCATAGAGAACAAGAAAAAGATATATGTCTGAATGAATCCTTCCTGCTGTTGAAAAACCTGTTTGTCATTCATGGAAGCTACATTTCGGGGACTCGTATGGTGTATAACTTATACATAACTTATACATCTGTATAAGTTATACGCGGGTCCAAACTGTACGAATGGGATATATATATATATATATATTTATATATATATATATATATATATATATATATATATATATATATATATATATATATATATGATGGAATTGTGTTGTCGGGTTTCATTCCGTGTTCTGTGGTTTTGATCCTCTGAAGGATAATTGTCACAACGTTTCGGCAAAGTCTCATTTGCCATCTTCTAGGTGATGTCTAGAGTTTCGACCTCCGAACTTGACTCAGAGGTCGAAACTCTCGGTAATTACTGATAAAATGTTGATAGCAGATACCTTCCTACCTAGGTAGGTACTTCTTTTGCTAAAATTTTCGCGAAAGCTGGCGCTGCTGAAAACGATTACCTATGTAATCAGACAAATTAATAGTGTATTTGTACCATGATCATCCGAAAATGATATTATCAAAATAATTGTCTCTATGAAAAACAAAACTAGTTCTAGTACAGATGAAATTTCTCCAGTTCTTTTCAAAACTATTTGTGAACTTGTTTCATCTCCCCTTACACATATCAACAATCAATTTCTCACTGCCGTAAGGAAAGTTTACGAATTTAATGAAAGTTGCTAATGTATTCTCATCATTGTTCAAAAAAGGCAATCCTCTCATAGTGGATAACTACATATAACATTTCCTTATTGTCTCAAAAATACTCGAAAGAGCTTTTATGATATACCTATTACCGATTAATTTACTTCTCAGAAAAGTATCGGATTTCTTCTTCCCAACACGGTTTTCGCAAGAACAAATCTGTGGAAACAGCTACAAATCATCTCCTTCTGAACTTGATCAGAATTCAGAATAAATTTGTCGTCTCAATGTTTGATCTGTCATAAGCATTCGACAGTATAGATTTGGCTGTTGTGAAAGATAAACTTTATTACTTGATGAGCATTAGAGGAAGTGTTCTCATTTTAATTACACTGGATTGTGTTTTCTTGAAAAATTACTTTTTTCAATAATCTAACCGTAAATGTAAGGAACGAACTCGTTCATAAAAACAGGTCTGGGAGCGCGCTAGCGCCAAAGATAATATGTTCTACCCCTACTCTTTGCTAGCGCGCTTGTCCCCCTCAGTCAGGTAGGCGTCGCCCTAGCAACCGATCAAAAACGATGATGCCGATGCGTCTGTGGTCTGTGGCACTCGCGAATTTAGGGTTTAGATTTTTAATCGCCAACTGCGGCATTGCCACTGTTAGTAAATAGTCTTTGTGCTTCCGACAGGAAGTGGATTGGATACAATCTCTCGTGAAGATGTGCAGTAACTCGTCTAGCAAATACAATGTTCCGTTAGGAGTTCATCAGGGATCAGTAATAGGTCCACTTTTTTGTTTATTATACGTGAATGACTTGCCCTGTCATATTAGTAGTGGCAGAGTTGTCATTTTCGCTGATGACACCACTGTTAGTACATCGGGAAAGACCACTGAGGAAAAAGTTCTCATCACATGGAAGAGATGGACATTTGGTGCAAAAAATCGACTTATTTTAAATACTGGAAAAACGGAGTACATATAGGTACATTTATTCTACATCCAAGCCGCAGAACCTATAGTTATACCGAATGTACGTTTTTCCAAATATGTGAGGCTTCTTGGAACCCATCTAGATTCTCGGCATCTTAGGGAGCAGCATGCGACTGGAACAGAGTCTTTTGTGCTCAAAAGCGTTAATTTTCAACTTAGATTATGGGCAAAGTTGCAGTAATTGTTTCACCGTGAATACAATTTCGACATTTTGAAATGTGTCAAAAGTGTTCAGGAGAAATTTGATCAAAAAATTAGATAAAAGAAACAATAAATTGACTGTACCAACCCGTCATAGGTACATCATTATAAGAAAAATCACCACACTATGCGGCAATTACTCCTTTCTATTCACTATCGAAATCATTACAAATGCTGAAAACTTACGAAGCTTTCAAAAATGAGGTTGAGCGGTACTTGGTGGCGGAAGGATTTTATAGTGTGAGAGATTTCTTTTCTATGTGGTTTGCATGGATTTTTTTTCCTAGACTGAACAAGATAAATACTAATTTCGACTATGGATGCTGAAGGTAGTGGTAGTGAAATTTGCCTTGTCAAATATTCATTAAATTCATTGAGAAGAGCAGATATGAATACACCTATAGGTACAAAAAATGAGTATAGACATCAAGAAAAAACCCAATGCGACTCGATAAACTGCTTGTATACCATTCGCGGTGAGATGACCTTGGCAAGGTTATAATTGAAGGGGCGGGACACCTTTCAGACTACTCAGATTTTTTGTAGTACGCACCCCCTCAGAGGGGTGCGTCCGACGACCCTAATTTAGATAGGAAAAGTAGGTCGTGTGGCACTTCGTGTTTTAAAGGTCTTTCGAATACCTTTACAATTCTGTTAAAAGAAATTTTTTTGTAACGATTGGTAACCAACCCCATCCCCCGAAAAAATCTCCTCGTAATAAACAAAAAATACGAAATCACATGGACACGTATTGGCAGGTTGTTATAAAAAGCCAAAATTTATTTTTCTATGAAAGTTCTGAATGTAAATTGTACCTTAAAAACAATTTGACTTATTTTAAAAAGCGTTGATCTCATTACAAATACCTTCAAAAAATCGATTTTTTTTTTCAAAATCTTACTTTTTATATTCAACAACAGCTCTGTTAAGTTTTCGTTGTTACACACTGTATACTTCAAATAGGATCCTATCTAACACATCTCGTTTAATTATATCATTTTGGATGAGAAATTGTGAGCCTCGACCCCAAAAAACACTGCATAAAATACGCTTGCCATCTTAGAGCCGCCATCTTGAATTATGACAAAAAATTGGATTTTTCACCACTAAAATATTAATATACCCATTTTGAATAGCATCGGTTCATAAATCACAAAACTTGCCCGCCATCTTCAACCGAAAAATGTATCAGATATTGTGCAAATAATACGAAAATAAATATTATAAACAAAACTTTTCAAAAAACACTCCCATATTTGAAAACACTAAAAAGGGAAAATAATATTATTCCTGGTTATTCAAATACGAAGAATATGAGTAAAAGCCGTAGGAAACTATACATTTTCTCAATGATTGATGAGCGCTCTACGCTCTTCATTTTTTAATAACCAGGATCAGAATTATTTTTAGATATCAATTACCCTAACACCAAACTGATTTTGTTTGCACTCGACGCGCGTTTCGCTAACAAGGTTAGCATCTTCATGAGAAGTATTTTGATTCGAGTATCAATTTACTTCTCCTGAAGATGCTAACCTTGTAATCGCGCTCTATCTTTTTCACGACATTTAAATATAAGCGTTTTTAAAAAAGATTTTAATAATATTCATTTTCTACAATTTAGTCTTGACATATCTCGTTATCGATTTTAAATGTATTTTGGAAATTTTACAACATTCTCAAAAGCGTCATTCGAATTTTTCAATTTTAACTGAAGAGTCATAATCTTCGACCCGGAAAATCCCCAAATACCAATTTGGATTAGAGTCGGTTGATAATTACGGAACTCGTCCGCCATATTGAAGCCGCCATTTCGAATTTTGACGAAATATTCTTAACTTTCGACCCAGAAAACCCTTACATACCAATTTTGATTCGATTCGGATCATAATTAAATATCGCCATATTGGAGCCGCAATTTTGTTTTTTCTCCCAAAAAAATTTCATAATGCATTGTCACCGGAATTAAGAACACCTGCCAAATTTCAAATTATTCGGACGTCTACAAGTGGGTTAAAATTGATGTCAAAGATTTTATTACATTGTTAGTTCAAGCCAGGCTGATTAATATAAGCGAGGTAATTAATAAACATTTTATTATTCCTATAAAGAAAAAAGTACAATGTTATCATCATCTCACAAATTCACTCTCCGCGAGAGCCGAGTGAAAGCAGTTTGAGCCGAGACCCTACCACCAGCCAAAAATATAATTTGTACCTGTAACGTCTAAGACGCCGACCGGGAGTTATCGTTCCCTTCTATACGGTTCAGGGACTAACAGTCGACCTACTGTTCACGTTATTCCTATCCGAAAACAAAAAAGAAACGAAATGATGTTTTTTTTATCATCTATACAAAATACATTTTTCAGAACTCTAATAATATTTTTGACCCTCGACGAACAGCACATCAGCTAATATTGTAGCCACTGTTTATCATGCCTTCTACCGTTCACGCAAGGGTTTCACGTTTCAAACGAAATTATTACTTCGATTTTTTGTTTTTTAGTGCTTCTGAAATCCAGTTTATTTGGGACGTATGTATTTGATCAGCTATCAGCGACCTCTCGTGAACGGAGGAATTACCTTCCAATATAGATTCCGACAATTATTCGCCATTTGAAAAATTCTTCAAACGGACTGGTTGCGCTGAGGGCGGCGATCTTTGGAACTCTACAAATTTATTTCCAACGGTCATTCGTCAATCCCCATCAAACATTAATTTAGCTAAAAGACATCCCAATCTGAGTAGTGTAGGGATCTTTTTGATTAAATAAATATTGGTCGAATGCGCCTTACCGAAGCAGGAACCTATGACCACCCAAAGTAGAGAGATAGAGATTACATAAATATATTTCTACTAATGAATTATGTTGGTAATAGGTAACTACATTTCACTATAAATCTTGTACAATTATGATTTATATATTTCCATTCAGCCTCAGTAAAAAATGAGACGACTGAAATAACTTAGTTGTACTGTTTGTTTGAAGACTTCAAACAAAACTTCTAAGTCTCAGTACACCAAACAGATAACACTGTCAACATTGTTTTTGTCACATAAACCTTGTGAAGTTTTTTGTTGGTGTCATAAATATATAATAATTTTTTCAATCACATCCAGTTTTTTGTGACAGCCATATATTCATTTCTGACCTGAATATACTTATATTTGTTTAAATAAAGTCATGTAGGCTGTATAACTATTGCATCAACTAACATACATTTTATTTTCGTTAGGTACACATGCTATTAAGCCACCAAAGGGTTCTAATAACCCCGACCGTTTTTGTTATGTATATGTGTGGAGAATTAACTTTTACATCTCAGCGTCGAAATTTCCCCCCATTAATTGAACAGTGCTATTTAGACAATTTTGGATTTCCTGTGCAGCATCAAGATAAATCCTGGTCCCACATAATGATGTGTGTTTTGTTCCAATCTGCTCGGTCATAAAGAGTGCACTTGCATTTTGTTAAAGGGAAATGAAGATATTCCTACTTGTTCATTGAGTATAAATCAATGTTGAAAGCCTCTTCTGAAATGGGAAGTTGGACTGGGAAGAATCAATTTGAAGTAGGTTGTGTCAAAATCGACGTAGTATGGCATCTGATTAGTCATACCAGTGTTACATTTTGACACTACTCACCGAAAAAATTCAATCTCTTAAAAATTTCAAGAAGGCTTGAAAGGAGGCAGACTAGCTTCCGAAACGTCGCCTAGGGGAAGTATATATGCATTTTTTGATATATTTTTTTGTTTAATTTCCAAATTCATAAAAAATACGATACGTAACATACTTATATTATAAGAATTTGAAACTTTCTTTTCCAGGGGACAGAAAACAAAAAAAAATCCAGGATGCAATATGTTGAACTTGTTAAAAAAAAACAAGTACGATCGAGGAATAACGACCTTTCATTTTTTCAGATTTTAATTTAATAATTTCAAGAATCCTTGCTCCTTATAGAACAAATTTCTATTGAAGATCATCTGAAGATATTTCCGAAAGAATTACGTTACTGATCTAGCAGTATTTAGATTGACACAAATGTTGAGGGATAAAAGAGGCTGCCCATTTTCTTTTTTTGTTAAAGAAGTACATTGTCAGTAATACAAATAAAATATTCGAGGCATTTTTTAATCAGGATAACTGGAAAATTACTTTTTCCTGTGATTAAGTTCTTCCACTAGAAAGAGTTTGTAAACTATATATCTAGTTGTATCATGATTTTTAGTTGGAATATTACACCTATATAGTCTCCAAGGTGAATTAACGCAACATTAACTTTAATCTTCACTTTCACCATGCCATGACTTTGTAGATCACTTTATGCAGTATCACAAAGTGGAAGCGAAAAAGATGAATAAACTTTTTTATATTTGAACCTCTGGAACGTTCTGTGTTTGAACGCTTCCATTGTGCATTGGACATCTTTCTTAGGGTATACACAAAAGAAGAAGTAATGTTTGTTCTATGAACCATGGCAACCATTATTCTTTTTTGCACAGAAATGTATTTTTTAATTTTTTCGAGTGGATACTACACACACTACACATGGCCACTGACTGACATCAGCACCCCTAAATTTAACCTTTTAGGAACTTATTGAGGAGATCTCGAATGTGTATTTTATTAAAAAAAACTTTTTTCCATCGTTTCCGCGGAAAATTTTCAATGTCAATACTCGTTTTATGGCGTTTTTAATCACCCTGAAAATTCAAAATCGGTTTGGACACCGCATTCTACACCTTTAACTTCTCTTTATGCATGCTTTGGCCCAGACAGACCAAATATGTGCAATTGAAGACAATTCATTACCTGACTACAGCACTAGGGATGATGAAAAAGGAAAAATAGTACCCTCAAAATCTTTGCCTACTTTTAGCAAAAGAGCAAGTGCTCTGAAAAATTAAATATCTGGATTGCCTGCTTATGATTTTAGCTTAAATAAACAGAAGGCAGTAGAAAAACCAATAGAACGTCAATGTGTACTCCAAGATCCTGAAACGCCACCCTCCACCACTAGATCAGCAAGCTCTGATGCTGGAATCAGTGAAAGAGATGAAAATATGCTTGTTAATGATACTGATGTAGTGATGGAAAAATTATCCATACTGGAATTCAAAGTGGATGAGATATCCAAAGACTTGAAGGAATGTAAGTATTTAAACGATGATGACTAAACTACCACACTAGTTTTTAATTTGAACAATCTATCTAAAAAAAAGGCATCAAGTACTATATGATTTCCTGTTTCAGGTAAAGGAAAAATCGTGGAAAAGTGCGCTGATATTTCTGAGCGTCTTGACAATCTTGACAGTATATTGAAGAAAACGGAGTCATCTTTGACTGTTACTGAGAATGAGTTGCACATATTCCCAATTGACATGGTATCTGCCCTAGAAAAGTTGGAGAAAGAGCTGGAGAATGAGTCCTATAAACAAAATGATATAGATAGATAGATTTATTTACCAATATAACATACAGTACGTACATATGGCAAGTCACAATACATTTCACAAAAACTAAATACCAAAATATTACATTAAAAGATTCACTAAAACTTTGTTCATTTTCAATAAAATATTAAAATTCTACAATAGTACAATAGTATCACTATATCAAGAAAAGAGAAAAAGTATTATATATAAAAATATTTATCACTTTATTGATTAATATTTGTCAAATTTTTAAGTGATCTGTTAAATTTTGAGGTTGTAAAACAGCTTGTTACAAGTTGGCAGGTATCATTTTCACAAAACAACTTCTTACTAAATACTCATGGACAGGTATGAGTCTGGAGAAAAACACATTCAACAGGATGACTAAGATTTTGGATATAATTTATAATGTAATGTTCAAATCTGACTATTCCTTCACATACCCAGGAAGGGATAGTTTCTTTCGTGATTGTATACTAAAACACAGTTACACACACCTCAAGTTAAATCAAAAAGATAAGACTGATAGAAAACGAAGAAAAATCACAAGGTATTGAAGAAAGTACCAATTCTATGGATGAAATTAACCAAGTAGCATATGATGGGGTTTTTACTGTGGGGAAGAATAAGGAGCTTTTAGGAGGATGACCTACATTGATGCGAGAATAATTTCTTGATTTTACTGATAGTAGTTATTATTTGATTTCTTAGTCAACATTTCGTCAGGTGAATTTTTGTATTAGTGTATAGGTTTATAAGAATTAAATAAGGTAGTTGTTAGTGTGGAATATTTTTTTGCTAACATACATTTTCTGCTACAGTTCATATGAACTGTGGTTAGAGAGGACTAGGTTTCAATAAAAAAATAAACAAACAAAATAAAAACGTCTTTTTTATTTATAAAAATATGTTCCTCAGGTGGGTAATGGGTAGATACACAATTTCTTAATGTAATTTCAAAGTCAAGGCAGAAGTAACAAAAGAGCTACTCACAAGTCAACAATTTTTATTCATTAAATATATGAAAAGTATGAACAAGTGGTAATTGAAACTTCGTCTCCTCTGATTTTCGAACTTGTTTTATCATTACGATCACATAGAAACATATTGTAAGCGTCTAAGTTGATTTCACCATCAGGAATGTCACAATCTAGACAACTTTCTATCAGGATGATTATATCATAGATATATAAGCTTCTGCTTTGAATAACTCCTCAAGTTTAGTTTCCAAACCTCCAATATTGTAACCATAAATCTAGAGTGGGGTGTACTCCTGTTTACCATTTTTGTTTACTTTTCTCGGTTGACCATTGTATTAGATTAGGTTCACCATTTAAGATTTTTGTTTTCAGTCCATCCTTCATCCTCTTGAAGTGTTCAATTTGCATCTTTGTTCTGTCAGTGCTTATCCGGTAAGGTGCTGATTTGAGTTTGTTCGAAAGTCTCAATGCTTGTTTTTTTCTCTGAGCCATCAAATGTGACGTTTGTGGAACATGTTTTGGCACTGGATCTATTGAAACCCATAATGTGATTCTTGCAATATTCTCGTCATTTATCTCGACAGAGTAAATTGAGAATCTCCTTGTTTTTGGATAGATCAAATTTATATGTATCTTCTGGATTAACTGATATGGATTCTTCTGAACTATACATTATTCAGTTATTTATCCTGCTATTGAGCTGTCCTATTTCTTGTAGGATAAACTGTGTTCACTGTACCTTGTTTTTGTTGTTGCTTGTTCAGCTCTTCTTTGACCTCGTTTAACTAGCTTCGAATAATTACTATTTCATGTTGTAAGTCTTCATTGATTTTCAATTGTTGATCATGTGTCTATTCGTTATTATTTTCCATGTTTTCCAGTTTTTTTCATGATATTTTCTAGTTCTGTCAAAACATCTTCGGTGTAAATCTGGACGGTCGTTGGGATATTAGTCACATCAAACTCGCTCATCACTTTAACACTAGTTGCAATTTCATATTTTGCCACCTGCTTTTTTTTAATTATTATTATTAACACGCTTTTATTAGCTTGGGTTGTATACTAAAACCAATAATGATTGAGAGTAGAAGTAAGCCCAGTTGACAGCAAATCGGGGGCGTGCTTATTAATTTTTGAGAGGGTTAAGAATGAAAGAAAAATTCTTAGTACAATTAGTTAAAATATTCATACACATTTTTTATTTATTTCATTAAAACTGTGCAATATCGTAATTTACCTAATCGTTGTAGTCATTAGGTGGGCCTTATGAAAACGGAGTAACTTTTTTCCACTATTGGGTTGCAGCAATTGATAAGTGAACTCTTTATAACTATTCTCAAGCTTTCGAGTAACTTAAACTCATCGTCAGGGGTACTAGAAAATACAAATTACAAATTTTTGATAATAGAATATAATATAAATGTAAATGTACAAATTTTCGTCTAATCTTCAACCTCAGATTCGTCACTGTTGCTACCGCTATCATCAAAGTGAATTATGATTGGTTCAATATTGTGTTCAATACGGTTGTCTACGTCCCACATTTTTTGCTCTTCTTTTAAAACATGCTGCATGCATTTCTTCCAGTCTTCTGCAGAAACAGTTCGAATAGCTTCTTGTAGGTGATGTTGCACGTCCACTAATTTAAATGTTCTGTTTTCTCGTGCCACATATCCTTTTACTTGCGCCCAGATTAATTCTATTGAGTTTAATTCGCAGTGGTATGGTGGTAACCTTAAAACTGTAATTCCACGACTTAACGCCATTTCATCCACTGCGAATTTTTTATATTTGTCTGTGTGTAATTTTGTTAGCTGAAGTAGTTCTGCCTTTAAACTATCTTTGTTATATTGGATGTTCTTATTAATTAACCATTCTTGAATTGCTGCTTTTTTCCATGATTGTTTTGGTAATGGTTCTAAATGTCGACTATGGTATGGGGCATTGTCCATGACGATGACAGACCCAGGTTCCAGAAGTTGAATGATGCCTTCAAACCATTTTTCAAACACCTCCGCATTCATCTCTTCATGATAGTCGCCTGTTTTCTTAGATTTAAATATTAATTCACCATTTGGTAAAAATCCACTGTCGCTTCCTATATGCGTAACCCAAGTAGCACCGAATATCCTATGGATATCCAGTTTATGTCCATATCATGTACGGATATCCGTGGACACGAAATGGACATACATAGAATGTCCATCAGAGGACATGTTTTGGATGGACATGAATGGATATCCATGGGATATCAATAGTGGACATGTTTTAGGCTTGTATTTCAATGGATATTCATAGGATATCCATTACTGGATCTTTCATGAAAAATAATTATGTAATGGAAATAAATATAGGTGGACTCATGCAACAGTATACATCACCATAGACCATGTCATGCATCGTGGAAAATGGCACTTTTTTTCAGTAGAAAAAAGTAATTTTTTTTTGAGGCATGAACTCAATCAAACCTCATTTATTTTCATCATCAGATCTCATTCATGGAAATTCTGCAAATTTTATGCAAAATTAGCAATATCTAAGTTTGATTTCTGTGGAAAAAATGAGGAATTATGATGCATGAGGATCTTCCTCGAATTTTATGTTTATATTCATGTCATTCCGAAGATGACCGAATGATTTCTCATTAATTGTGCAAGGTGCAAATTCCGAAGATAATATCATGCCATTAGTCGTGCCGAAGTAAGTACTAGCACCTAGCCCAATCAATATAGAAGAATCCCACGGAGATCATTATCAAATATCCACAGGGTTACAACATGATTTCGAATCAGACAACGTTGTAACCCCTTGAACGAGCAGAGCCAATAAATCAGAAGAAGAAGAAGTAGTAGGTTAGAATTTGTGATCTGCAGCACGCCGGTTTTTGAATTCCGCTTGACTAAGTAGCTATTTGTGATTATAGAACCTACTCTACGATTACCGAACAGTTATTGATTGACTCTGATGAAAAAAATGGAAAATAGAAAAAGGAAGCTTTTTCATAAATATTATAGAAAGGCAACTGAAGAGGCAAGAATATCTGTTACATCTGACTTCAG
The DNA here is from genome assembly GCA_032362365.1 of Zygogramma bicolorata. Lineage (NCBI taxonomy): Eukaryota > Metazoa > Arthropoda > Insecta > Coleoptera > Chrysomelidae > Zygogramma > Zygogramma bicolorata. The sequence continues at coordinate 417,263 of JAVJAQ010004156.1, read as the reverse complement.
ATGTGACGCTGTTCCAACTCCAACAGCTTTCAATGAGGCACAGTTCATATCGACATTTCGGTAACTTTCATTCATTGTCTGGGTTGGAATGAAGTATTATCCTGGTGAGTGAGATTTTTCTACAAGCTCTCTATTTTGCTTTGTGTAGATATTCCCACTATCAGAAATTATCACAATTGAACTTTTTGTTGTTTGTTAGTTATTTTTGTTCTGTATCTAAAAACTTCCCATCTAATCAACCTACATTTATATCAAATTTAATTTTTGTAGCAGCTGCTGACCGTCAAAATTGGAACAGAAAAGATCCTGAAGAATCAGTGAAAAAATAGCTACGCAGGGTCAAAGAGCGTAGCGTGAATGAAAATAAACCACTTACAAAGTTATAAATTCAATACCTTGCATATTATATTCCTAATACTGAACTTTAATTTCAATTTTTTGTTGTTTTTTGCTGAGTGCTAGATTTTATTTTTTGTTTTGTTTTTTGTACTGAATGAAGAAATGTATTTATTATTGGATTTATGTTATGTTTAAAGAGTTTTTTTACATTATATATAAAATAAAATGTTTTATATTTTGTAGGTTTTTCCATATACTGTAACATTTCAGGTTGGAAATTTGGAAATCAATAACCATAAAGTATAACTCTATCTTTCATATATTATTGAAAACCCTGAAGTATTTTCCAATCAAATAATCAGCGGATTCAACCAATGTGCAGAGCGTGATCTCTTTGAACGTTTTTGGAATTTTCAGGGGATACCTATCTATCGAATATCCAATATTCAAATAGATGTCCAACAAATATAGGATGTTTTTGAACGTCCAATGGATATCCATAATCCAAAGGGTGGATATACATTGAATATCCATCTGGATGTTTTCCAACGTCCGATGGATATTCATTTTCAAAATGTGGATATTCATCAAATATCCGATGTAATCCATTTGGATGTTCTTTAACGTCCAGTGGATGTCCATATTTCAAAGGATGGATATTCATCGGATGTCCGATGGGATCCATTTGGACGTTTCCGAATATCCACTGGATATCCCAGATGGATATCCAGTGGACATCCAAAAGTGTCTCAAATGGATATACATGGGGTGTCCTATGGCTGTCCAGTGGAAAAAAATGGATGTCCATTGGATATTCCCTCGGACATTAACGTATATCCATTGTACATACAGTGGATGTCCTTGTGTTAGTTGGTAACTATCAGACGACTACCTTTCCCAGATGGCTGTTTTAACCCAACTGACAAACCTTCAATAAAGGCTTGTCGTGCACTTGTTATATTACCATCCTGCCATACTTTTTTGACCGTATGTCCTTGGTTAACCCATGTCTCGTCCATGAAGTCCAATTTTTTTTGAGCTTCCGAAATTCGTTAATTTTTCTTAGATAGTTTCTTCTCCATGCTATTATTTCTTGACGTTCAATGAGAATGCTTTTCCTGTCAACTTTTCCGTACGTAAATTTCATTTCGTGTACAAGTTTCCTAAAAGTTTCTTTACCCATTTTTGGGACCAATTCATGATCGCTAAGTGCCTCCAGAACTGTTTGTAGTGTGGGCAGCTCATTTCTGAAAAAGAAACTGTGAATAGTTCTGCGTATACTGGTTTTGGCTTCTTCATCAACTGTGATTTTTTTTCGTCCGCTACTAGTTTTTGGCGTTTGTACGTCCCCATGAATTTCTGCTTCTCTTAGTATTTTGTAAATCGATGATTTTGGTACACCGGTATAATCAGAGCACATATCAACTAATTTATCTTTTGTAATTGTGGAACTTAATGATGTAGAAATGCCCGGTTGGTTATTCGGAGGTACACACGTAGAATTACAGCACATATGCACAAAGTCATCTTTTGGTGGCTGATGATCTCTTTCAAGACAGTGAAATACTCGCAGTATAATTTGTTTTTCTCTTACTGACCGAGACTCCGACCGTTTTACCTTTTTCGACGTGGAAGGCCCGACCATATCTCCCATTTTTTGAGTAGTTTGAGAACGGTGTAGAAATATAATTATGTAACGCTTAAACACTTATTAGCACTATTATTTTCACCAATTGTTATCACAACACGTCGATTGCTGACTAACTTAACTGTAAAACGTACAATTCACGCTGTATAATTCACAAACCAATGATACGCTCATGGCTGCAAGTACATTAGTGAGGACTGCAACGATGAGATGGAAGTTACGGTAAAGTGACAAAGACAGAAATATCGTTGCGTACAGCGTTGCCACTAGTTGTAATAAATATCTACCACTATACAGAAAATAATGAATTTTAACTGATCAGTAATCAGGAAATGTATAAGTATTACTCATTACAAGCTCATTACTGATTTTTGTCATAAATAATAATCGTACTAGTATTGTGTATTATCTATAATTTGCCACAACCTACAACTCTACTGCTTACTATATTTTGATTCTGCTATAAACTGGTAACGTAAAATTTAGATATGACAACGCGCTTTACTCTCAATCATTATTGGTTTTACTATATGTATGTAACGGAATCTTTGAGCATAATTTTCACCAATTTCCAGAAGTCTGATTAATTTGAAACTTTGCATACGTATCAAGGATCGATGACAATGCAATAATTTGATCATAGTTTTCCATTATCCTTATAAAGACCACCAGGATTAATAAATTCTTTTATAGATCCTCTGTAGTGGAGTAAAAAAGATAGAGCTAGCGCGCGTTCTGCGCATGCCTGCAGTTTCGGACTTACTCTTTCGTTCTTTCGTTCGGGCACTCGGCACAGCACAACGGAGGCAGAAACGTTTTCAGGGTAGTTGCGTTCTCACAATGTTCATTCCTCATCTTACATGCGTAGGTGTACATGAGTCTGATACATGCAAATTACTGTATATGATATTTATGTAACATATAATATAGTTCCCAGCGAAATACAGCCACGGAACTGCTGACAGACGAATGTTGCCAATAATCCTGAGTTGGGCTTCGACCGTTCACAAGATGCAAGGTTGTACAGTTGATCATGCAGTAATTTATCTAGGCTCGCGATTGTTTGCTGCTGGACAAGCCTATGTAGCACTTAGTCGTGTAAGATCTTTAGACGGTATTCGGATTGAAGAACTTGATTGCTCTAAGTTAACAGGAAGTACCCCATGCAATAGTGAAGCTTTAAATGAAATGATGAGATTGCGGAATGATTCGTAAGAAATATCACATTTCCACTAGAAACTAATTGATAAATTGAACTGAAAAATGAAAAATAAATAATAGTTTAAAAAACTAAAAAAACACGCTTTTATAGCTAACCGAACTAAAAAATAGAAAATAATTTTTAATCACAAAGAGTTTATATTACGGTAGTAGAAGGCTAAACAATCATTCATAGTCAATCAGCTCAAAATAAAATTATAATAAAATTTAAGTAATTAACAGAATAAAGTAATTCAGAGTAAAAAGCGTGGGGTGCATTTTACTACATTTCATAAGTCTCCTCTCAAAGATAATTACCGATAGAATGATTGTAATATATAATATATCAAGCACCCCACGATTTTACTCTGAATTACTTTATTCTGTTAATTACTTAAATTTTATTATAATTTTATTTTGAGCTGATTGACTGTGAATGATTGTTTAGCCTTCTACTACAGTAATATAAACTCTTTGTGATTAAAAATTATTTTCTATTTTTTAGTTCGGTTAGCTATAAAAGCGTGTTTTTTTAGTTTTTTAAACTATTATTTATTTTTCAATTCATCTTCATACAATTTGATATATTCATGAATTAAGCCCACACAAGCAATGTGAAACCATATTGTAAAGATATTACATCTAATACCACAAGTTTTTGGTAGCGATTTAATGCACATCCCACACTTGTCAGCCCTTATATCTTCTCATTGAAAACAAGTCTTACGATGTTTCCATTGCCAGCATCTATACAGTTGTCTTTTGATGACAATTGATGATTATTATCAAATATTACGATTTTCAATTATTTGCCAAGTATGCAATTTTCTGTTTCCGTAAATTCCAGTTGGTATATTTCTCGTTTAGGTTGTTTTTACTGAGTATACACTCCATTGTTAACTTTTTATAGTCCAGATGCATTTAGGTGTTACTACATGTTTTTGTTGAAATACGGAGTCTTTCTCTATATTACTTGGACCTGAAAAAAATACTTATAGAAACCAAACTAGAACTTGTAACAGGATACATATGGAATCTTAGGTCATCATAATAGTTCATATACCTAATTTCGTGACTCTGGAGTGAAAGTAAACAATAATTGTTCATCAGGAGCAAAGAATCGTCAAGGTAATAATTCTGGCAATATCAGTTTTTCCTCGCACAGATTTATGTAGAGAAGTAGGTAATCACCAGCCATTCAATCTTTTTAACACTTGATTTAACATCGCTGTCTTATTTTAATGTATAAACTTTTTCAACAATTAAATAGATTGAATAATAACAATGAATGAAACAGACACATACACATAACAGTGCAGTGCCCGCTTGACTGGCAACAGTGTCATGTCAATATAGGAATCAGGGTAGGCAACATTTTTTTGAATATTGAAGAATACAAAATATAAAAATTAGCTACAATAGGTGAAAAATAATGTTATTATTCAATTTCTCAAATATATTTAAGATCACAGATCTCTCCTGGATTCCTAAATGACAGCGGATATCCCATTACCATATATATTTATTAATATTGTAAGCAAGCCCATGTACTATTAGATTATGATAGAGTACGTTCTGATACTTTACGATTATGACGCAATACATTTTGATTTTTTACGATTATGATTTCTATGAAGTACGGTTATGATATTTTGATGTTCTGATATTGTAGCGATATGATAAGGTACGATATGACGAAATACGTTCTGAATATGTCCATTATGATAAATTACGTTATGAAAGTGTAGCGTTCTGTTACTGTACGTTTCTATTCTGTACTATATGATAAATTACGATTTCTATTATGTAGCGTTATGATAGCGTGAATTTCTTCGTTTTACGATTTCTATTTTGTACATTATGACGAAATAGGTGACCCCCTTGAATTTACTCTATCCATCTTAACCTCTCTTTATATGCTACATTAGGCATTCCAGACCACTTGATGTCTGGGTGGCAAACACCAGTGTTACCATGGAAATCGTACTTTTTTGAGAGAAACAAAATAAAGTTTCAGGACGCAGATGCTGGATGCTGCAGTATTGGTTCATTTCGTCATATTGAGACCGCGGGCACATGTGACGTCACACGCATCAGCCTGCTTGACAAACAAATCGTATTCAAGTGTGGCATCCCTGACATTGTTTTTAACGTCGTTTGTCGTATTGTCGTATGTCAAAATAACAGGGGGTCAATTCTTTAACCACACGTTCGTTCAACGTATACGTTGTTGCTAGGCAAAGAACAATCAGATCTGTTGCAGCTCAGCAACAGCGTATTCGCAGAACTGCAAGTGATTCAAGAATAGGGCAGCAGGACGGGGTGCGCTGCGTAACACCCACATTTCGTAACACCCACAGTGCATAACACCCAAATGTCATAACACAAAAATGTCATAACACCCAAATTTCGTTATGCCCACACTTTCCGAACATACCCGAATGATGCACTGTTGCAAAATTTACCGGATATTCTGCAATTTCCTGTTAACCCAATCTAACTTAACTTAACTAACCTAACCTAAAAGAAGGATGAATTTGGCAACAGCGCATCATTCGGGTATGTTCGGTGAGTGTGGGCATAACGAAATTTGGGTGTTATGACATTTGGGTGTTACGCACTTTGGGTGTTATGCACTGTGGGTGTTACGAAATGTGGGTAGAACGGGGTCACCTATTTCGTCATAATGTACAAAATAGAAATCGTAAAACGAAGAAATTTACGCTATCATAACGCTACATAATAGAAATCGTAATTTATCATATAGTACAAAATAGAAACGTACAGTAACAGAACGCTACACTTTCATAACGTAATTTATCATAATGGACATATTCAGAACGTATTTCGTCATATCGTACCTTATCATATCGCTACAATATCAGAACATCAAAATATCATAACCGTACTTCATAGAATTCGTAACTAATCATAACGGTACAAAATCAGAAACGTATTTTATCATAATCGTAAAAAATCAAAATGTATTGCGTCATAATCGTAAAGTATCAGAACGTACTCTATCATAATCTAATAGTACATGGGCTTGCTTACAATATTAATAAAAATATATGGTAATTGGATATCCGCTGTCATTTAGGAATCCAGGAGAGATCTGTGATCTTAAATATATTTGAAAAATTGAATAATAACATTATTTTTCACCTATTGTAGCTAATTTTTATATTTTGTATTCTTCAATATTCAAAAAAATGTTGCCTACCCTGATTCCTATATTGACATGACACTGTTGCCAGTCAAGCGGGCACTGCACTGTAATGTGTATGTGTCTGTTTCATTCATTGTTATTATTCAATCTATTCAATTGTTGAAAAAGTTTATACATTAAAATAAGACAGCGATGTTAAATCAAGTGTTAAAAAGATTGAATGGCTGGTGATTACCTACTTCTCTACATAAATCTGTGCGAGGAAAAACTGATATTGCCAGAATTATTACCTTGACGATTCATTGCTTGAAGATGAATTGAAAAAAAGCAGGTGGCAAAATATGAAATTGCAACTTAACCCATTAACGACTAGCGTTGCGAAAACGCAACGCATAACTGTAATTTTTCAAAGGGACATTTTAATCTAATATATCAATATTTTTCGAAAAAAATGGCAACAGTGTGGGTGATAAATGCACTCCTTTTAAGTTGGTACAAATGTTCAGTCTATAACTATAGTTTGTCTCGTACAGTTGATTGTTTTGTGTTACTGTTCTGAATTTGTGATCTCGCTATGGACTTCAATTTAGTGTAAGTACTATTTTTCCTTTGATTATAATGAAAATTGTTTATTTTCCATTTGAACTCGATAGTGAATTGATTCAGTTATCCATCGGTATCCATTTGAAAACTTTGAAATTCAATAGTCATGTGATTTTGTTGCAATATTCAGAGCGTTGCGAAAATGCAACGCCAGTCCTTATGACTACTGCATTTTCAAATTCATATTTATTTCTTAGTGGTGGACTCACACTCGAAGAGGCTCTGCAAATGGCTTACGCAGATGATTTAGACGTTGGTGAAATATATATTGAACCCCCAGAACCGGCTGAACTGACGGATGAAGACTCTGCAGATGAAGACGGGGGTGGTCTTGTTGATAATTTGTCTGCAAATCAGTTGCGCGCTGCAGCCGAAATAAGCATTCTTCAACAAGACGATACAGATGCTAATGAAATTCTTTCTGAACCTCTAGAGGAACCCGAGGAAGAACCACAGCCTGTTGACTCCGTAAAAAAAGTTGACTACAGTAACATTTCTTGGATAAATGGTGACATAGTTTCCAACGAAAAGCAGTTTCCTCAAAGTAACTATGAAAATTTCAAATGCCTTACTCCTACCGAGATGTTTGAGTTATTCATTGACGATGATGTTATATCATTATTAGTAACGGAAACTGAAAGATATAGCCGACAAAAAAATGCAGAAAATTTTTCAATAGATTCCAATGATATGAAATGTTTCCTTGGAATTCTCATATTATCGGGCTACAATATTTTGCCAGGAAAAAAGTTTTACTGGGATAGTAGTGATGATATGGGAAATGGAATGGTGAAGTCTGCTATGCGACGTGATCGATTCATTTCAATTTGTCGTTATGTGCATTGTACAAATAATGACAATCTTGATTTGTCCGATAAATATTGTAAAGTTCGACCTCTCATGAACATTTTGAAAAATAAATTCATGACTCACTTCGTCCCAGAACAAGATCTAAATTTTGACGAAACTATGGTGAAATATTATGGTAGACACGCATGCAAACAATTTATAAAATGTAAGCCTATACGATTTGGATACAAGATTTGGAGTTTGACAACTCAAAGTGGATATCTGATAAACTTCATTCCTTATCAAGGTACTGACAATAATATTCCGGAGGATTACAAAAAAGTATTTGGTAAATGTGCCGCGCCATTGGTGAAAATGATAGATGAATTGAAAATTTGCAGTAAAGGAAATCTGAGATATAACTTCTTCTTCGATAATTTATTCACAAGTTTGCATTTATTGCATTATTTGAAGAGTCTTGGATATGGTGCAACAGGCACTATTAGAGAAAATCGTATACCGCGTGGATGTCCTCTTCCACAAAAGAAAACACTACAAAAGAAACCCAGAGGAGAATATGCGACAACAGTGGATAGGACTCACGGAACAATACTTATCAGATGGAATGATAATAATATCGTTACACTTGCATCAACAGAATATGGTTCACATCCGTTGAACCATGTAAAAAGGTTTTCTCAAGCTGAGAAAAGAAATATCCAGATACAAGTACCGTTAGCTATTGCCAAATACAACTCATCAATGGGAGGTACAGATTTGATGAATGAAAATACCTCAAGGCATCGGATCAGCATTCGAGGAAAAAAATGGTGGTGGAATCTATTCACTTGGCTGCTTGATACTACAATACAGAATGCATGGATTCTACATAAACGTGCAGGTAACAAATTAACTTCATTGCAGTTCAGAAGGGAAATTGTGAAAAGTTACTTGACCAGGTATCAAACTCTTCCACGTCAAGGAGGTCGTCCATCATCGAGTGTATCAAGTCGTTCTTCATCAAGAGTCAGTGACGATATTCGTTATGACAATGCAGGTCATATTTTAGACTCTATTGAAAATAACAAACGATGGCGGTGTGCTGGAGACATGTGTTCATCTATCACAAGAACATATTGTATAAAATGCAACGTTGGAATGTGCAAAAAATGTAATGTTGACTTCCATAGTAGATTTTAAATATTTTGTTTAGTTAAGATCATTTTGATACTGCTAAGGACTGGCGTTGCGTTTTTGCAACACCCAGTTTCTTACGGAATAAAAATAAATAAATTTTTTTTTCTAATTATTTCTTTGCTCTTTATACCTACCGAATAAAGTAAGCACAAAAAAAACAAGTTTTCTGAAAAAAAATAAACTCCGTCCTTAATGGGTTAAAGTGATGAGCGAGTTTGATGTGACTAATATCCCAACGACCGTCCAGATTTACACCGAAGATGTTTTGACAGAACTAGAAAATATCATGAAAAAAACTGGAAAACATGGAAAATAATAACAAATAGACACATGTTCAACAATTGAAAATCAATGAAGACTTACAACATGAAATAGTAATTATTCGAAGCTAGTTAAACGAGGTCAAAGTAGAGCTGAACAAGCAACAACAAAAACAAGGTACAGTGAAAACAGTTTATCCTACAAGAAATAGGACAGCTCAATAGCAGGATAAATAACTGAATAATGTATAGTTTAGAAGAATCCATATCAGTTAATCCAGAAGATACATATAAATTTGATCTATCCAAAAACAAGGAGATTCTCAATTTACTCTGTCGAGATGAATGACGAGAATATTGCAAGAATCACATAATGGGTTTCAATAGATCCAGTGCCAAAACATGTTCCACAAACATCACATTTGATGGCTCAGAGAAAAAAACAAGCATTGAGACTTTCGAACAAACTCAAATCAGCACCTTACCGGATAAGCACTGACAGAACAAAGATGCAAATTGAACACTTCAAGAGGATGAGGGATGGACTGAAAACAAAAATCTTAAATGGTGAACCTAATCTAATACAATGGTCAACCGAGAAAAGTAAACAAAAATGGTAAACAGGAGTACACCCCACTCTAGATTTATGGTTACAATATTGGAGGTTTGGAAACTGAACTTGAGGAGTTATTCAAAGCAGAAGCTTATATATCTATGATATAATCATCCTGATAGAAAGTTGTCTAGATTGTGACATTCCTGATGGTGAAATCAACTTAGACGCTTACAATATGTTTCTATGTGATCGTAATGATAAAACAAGCTCGAAAATCAGAGGAGACGAAGTTTCAATTACCACTTGTTCATACTTTTCATATATTTAATGAATAAAAATTGTTGACTTGTGAGTAGCTCTTTTGTTACTTCTGCCTTGACTTTGAAATTACATTAAGAAATTGTGTATCTACCCATTACCCACCTGGGGAACATATTTTCATAAATAAAAAAGACGTTTTTATTTGTTTGTTTATTTTTTATTGAAACCTAGTCCTCTCTAACCACAGTTCATATGAACTGTAGCAGAAAATGTATGTTAGCAAAAAAATATTCCACACTAACAACTACCTTATTTAATTCTTATAAACCTATACACTAATAGAAAAATTCACCTGACTAAATGTTGACTAAGAAATCAAATAAAAACTACTATCAGTAAAATCAAGAAATTATTCTCGCATCAATGTAGGTCATCCTCCTAAAAGCTCCTTATTCTTCCCCACAGTAAAAACCCCATCATATGCTACTTGGTTAATTTCATCCATAGAATTGGTACTTTCTTTAATACCTTGTGATTTTTCTTTGTTTTCTATCAGTCTTATCTTTTTGATTTAACTTAAGGTGTGTGTAACTGTGTTTTAGTATACAATCACGAAAGAAACTATCCCTTCCTGGGTATGTGAAGGAATAGTCAGATTTGAACATTACATCATAAATTATATCCAAAATCTTAGTCATCCTGTTGAATGTGTTTTTCTCCAGACTCCTACTCATACCTGTCCATGAGTATTTAGTAAGTTGTTTTGTGAAAATGATACCTGCCAACTTGTAACAAGCTGTTTTATATGGCATTACAGATCCAATACATCTGGTCAGGTAAAAACATTTTGTTTATAGGACTCTCCAGCTCTTTCTCCAATTTTTCTAAGGCAGATACCATGTCAATTGGGAATATGTGCAACTCATTCTCATCAGTAACAGTCAAAGATGACTCCGTTTTCTTCAATATACTGTCAAGATTGTCAAGACGCTCAGAAATATCAGCGCACTTTTCCACGATTTTTTCTTTACCTGAAACAGGAAATCATATAGTACTTGATGCCTTTTTTTAAGATAGATTGTTCAAATTAAAAACTAGTGTGGTAGTTTAGTCATCATCGTTTAAATACTTACATTCCTTCAAGTCTTTGGATATCTCATCCACTTTGAATTCCAGTATGGATAATTTTTCCATCAGTATCATTAACAAGCATATTTTCATCTCTTTCACTGATTCCAGCATCAGAGCTTGCTGATCTAGTGGTGGAGGTTGGCGTTTCAGGATCTTGGAGTACCTATACATTGACATTCTATTGGTTTTTCTACTGCCTTCTGTTTATTTGAGCTAAATTCATAAGCAGGCAATCCAGATATTTCATTTTTCAGAGCACTTGCTCTTTTGCTAAAAGTAGGCAAAGATTTTGAGGGTACTATTTTTCCTTTTTCATCATCCCTAGTGTAGTCAGGTAATGAATTGTCTTCAATTGCACATATTTGGTCTGTCTGGGCCAAAGAATGCATAAAGAGGAGTAGTTGAAGGTGTAGAATGCATTGTCCAAACCGATTTTGAATTTTCAGGGCGATTAAAAACGCCATAAAACGAGTATTGACATTGAAAATTTTCCGCGGAAACGATGGAAAAAAGTTTTTTTTTATAAAATACACATTCGAGATTAAAGAATAAAAACAAGAAAGTAGAATATTGAACGCTGTCAAATATTGATGTTTAAAATATTTGCAATATTGTCACATTGCAAATTAATATCTTAGATTATAAGATATTGAAAAATTGAGATCGAAATCATCATAGATTATATTATTTGGTGGCCCTAAAAAGGTATTTTGTGTATCTCAGCAAATATAAGGCAAATTATACCTTCTTCTCATTCGGGAAATTGAATTCCCTTCAAAAGATAGGAATAATTTGTCCTTTTCTGCACTATAGATCTATCAAAGACACATGATATTTCCAATACGTTTTTTCTGAAAGATTCCAGCTGTTTGAATCATGCTGTTCCAGGTTCAAATTTTTTTCTATTATACGATTAAAAAAATTACAAAAAATTTATTGAGAATATTTTGCTATAGTTCAAATTGCTAGTAATATCTTCAAATGATCTTCAATAGAAATTTGTTCTATATAAGGAGCAAGGATTCTTAAAATTATTAAATTAATTTAAAATCTGAAAAAATGAAAGGTCGTTATTCCTCGATCGTACTTGTTTTTTTAACAAGTTTAACATATTGCATCCTGGATTTTTTTTTTGTTTTCTGTCCCCTGGAAAAGAAAGTTTTTTCGTGACCTGAATATTTTCAGAGCATGATGAGAATTACCCCATAGGATTGTGCCATAACTAATTCGGGAGTGAAATAGGCCAAAGTATGTATTTCTCAATACTTCTGGACTGACAATACAACGAAGCCTTCTTATTAAAAATAAAATACTAGATAAACCGGCATTCAATTTATTGGTATGTATATACCAGTTAAGGGAGTCATCGATTGTAAGGCCTAGAAGTTTGCATTGTGCACCTGATGTGATGTTGGTATTACTAGAAATAATTAATTTCTGAGTTTTTTGGTCGTTTAGTTGCATGAAGTTGGCGGTAAACCAATTTCTCGCGATATCAATAGATTCGTCAGCCATTTTCAGAAGAGTAGGTAGATCTGAGGAGGAGTTGATGAAAGTGGTATCATCAGCAAAAAGGATAGTAGAGGTACCGTTAGAAGTATGTTGACAGATATCATTTACATATATAATAAACAATAATGGACCAAGGATCGAGCCCTGGGGCACTCCATGTTTGATGGTTCGAAGAGCAGAAGTATTTGTTATTATTTTAACTTGTTGTTGTCTATTCGTTAGGTAAGATTGCAGCAGTTTGAGAGGCACACCTCTGATACCGTAACGCTCTAACTTATTTAACAGAAGATCATGTGAGACGCAGTCGAACGCCTTGGACAAATCGCACATGGTTATGATTGCATGTCGCCTGTTCTCAAGGCCCTCGACAACGTCTGCAATGATCTTCATTAGAGCCCTTATGGTTGATTTGTTTTTTCGAAATCCATATTGGGAGTTTGACATGAAATTATTCGTTTCAAAATAATGTGTCAGCCTATCCTTCAACAACACCTCCACTATCTTAGAAAATATATTTATGATTGCAATCGGTCGAAAATTGTTCATTACGTTAGGATCATCTTTTTTAAAAATTGGTATCACTCTAGATATTTTAAATGAGTCAGGAAACGACCCTACGGTGAAACATTGATTAATTAGAAGTGTTAAGGGTTCAAGCAATACTTCAGATGTCTCCTTAATAAGCAAAGCGTTCAATTCAAAAGCATCTTCTGAACTCGAATTTTTTAGTCGTTTGATGGCTGAAAGCACCTCAGGAGCTGAAGTTGGGGTTAAAAAGAAACTGTTTTTATGTGACGGTAAATTTTTCAAGAGATCAGTGGTAGTTAAAGGCGAGTTTGGTAATGTCTTAATGATGTTTTCCGCAACTTCACCGAAAAAGTTATTGAATGCGTCGGGGTTATGTTCATAGTATTCGTTCCTTTTGGCATTTTTACAGTATTCGAAATTTATAATTTTCCAGCTGTCTTTACAGATATTGCCAGATCTAGTCAAGAAGTTATCGTAAGCTGCTCTCTTTGTATTAGTGACCAAATTTGTGTAGTCGATTTTCAGCTTTTTGTAAAATAACCAATGATCTGGATTTTTTGTGTTGTTGCAAATAACTTTGACGGATGACAGAAATTTTCGTTTTTCGTCGAAAAAAAATGTCTTCATATGCCGTTTTCCGCAAAATAAACTCAGTTGAAAAACACCGGACTCTAATGACAAAATTATTTGTTTGTCCCCCCATCAAACGTTTGACAAGTGACAACCTACGTCACTGACAGTGCCCAATTCTTTGTTGAACCATTTTACAGGTGGTTTATGAGAGGAATATTTTTTCAAGGGAAAACACTCCTGTACCAGGTTTCTGTAGGTGTTAACAAGCCAATCAGCTGATTTGTTAACATCCTTTTTCAGAGAGTCATGGAATAATTGCCAGTTTGCTTCTTTTGCCAGATTTCTGAATGTTGATAATGATTTTTTTGTCATCTGTCTTCTGTAGTTTACTGTGGTTTGAGATTTGTCTAAACTAAATGGAATACTCAGATATTGTCCCATGTGATCTGACAAACACGGATCATATATACCCACGGTACGATTTTCATGTATGTCTGTAATTATGTTGTCGATACAAGTTGCTGATTGGTAGGTGACTCTTGTGTATTCTTGGAGAGTAACTACTAGATCAAACGAATTTAAGAGACATAAAAACTGTGATAGTTCAGGAGATTCTGATTTGAAATTGATATTGAAATCACCAGTCAGAATTATTTTGAATTTTTTGGTTGAAATATTCGTGATAAGTTCTTCAAGATGTTCGAGATAAAGCTGAAAATCGCCATCACACGATCGGTACGACGTAATAATTATGATTTTCAAACTGGGTAGCTCTATTGCACAAAATTCTGATACAAATTCTTGGTTATATGCTTCCGTTTCTATAGGTCGACATCTTATATTAGACTTCAAGTAAATGCAAACACCTCCGTGCCGATTTATACTTCTGCAGTAATGAGTAGCCAAATAGTAATCCGTTAAATTAACACTTTTCAAGTTCAGTTTGCCAGTGTTCGGACAGGCATATAATACCTATGTTTTTATCGTTCAGAAAAAAATTGAGATCATTAATTTTGTTTCCAAGACATTGAATGTTCAAATGAAATATAGTTAAAGTGTTTTCATCTTTCACAGAAATTACGGAAGGAATATCGGAGTTCATTATAACGCCTTCGTTCTCTCCGCAAGTCTGTGAAAAAACCTGTCGACTGTTGTTCCTTCTGGCCATATGGAGGGTACCATCGCAGCTTCTAAGTTTCTTCTGTAAATGGTTACTTTAAATGCTGAATAATACTGGGGGTATTTGGATTTCATTTTTTCACAAATTGCCTCGGGAAACGTTTCATGCAGATGTTCACTGAGATCTTCAACAGTAGTGTCCGGGTGCAGTTTATAAACGTGTAGAAAAGCGACTGCCCCTAGGCGACGTTTCGGGTTATTAGGACCCTTTGGTAGCTATAGCATATGTATGTAGCATAAAATGTATGTTAGTTGATGCAATAGTTATGCATGCAGCCGCCTACATGACTTTATTTAAACAAATATAAGTATATTAAGGTCAGAAATGAATATATGGCTGTCACAAAAAACTGAATGTGATTGAAAAAATTATTATATATTTATGACACCAACAAAAAACTTCACAAGGTTTATGTGACAAAAACAATGTTGACCAGTGTTATCTGTTTGGTGTTCTGAGACTTAGAAGTTTTGTTTGAAGTCTTTAAACAAACAGCACAACTAAGTTATTTCAGTCGTCTCATTTTTTACTGAGGCTGAATGGAAATATACTAATCATAATTGTACAAGATATATAGTGAAATGTAGTTACCTATTACCAACAAAATTCATTAGTAGAAATATATTTATGTAATCTCTATCTCTCTACTTTGGGTGGTCATATAGGTTCCTGCTTCGGTAAGGCGCATTCGACCAATATTAATTGTTATGGTTTACTTCTTATATTTTATTTACACCCTGTATTTTTTGTTGACAATTGTAATGAAAATCTAGGTTGATATGTTAAAAAAAATGATTGTTGTTGATGAATAAAAAAAAATTTTGAAATAGACATCTTAGACTTTTCCTAAAAGAACAAAAATTCGTTCTTCGACTCGGATTAAAGCATAATTTGCAGGTATTCAAATAACATTTATTTAATCAAAAAGACAGATTGGGATGTGTCTTTTAGCTGAATTAGTGTTTCTGATAAGAATGGATTTTTATTCACCTCAATAATTACAGAATGTTTATGAAACAGTTTCAAAAAAGTCTATGTATAGGAACGGCATATACATTCAAGAGCTTGAATGAACATTCAGATACACAACATACCTGTGAGTTAGATATTTTCGATACTACAGTGTGCAGAATTTGATAAATCACATTCTGTTAATCATTCTGGAAAATATTATGTTGATAAAAAAACAAATATTCACAAAGAGGCCTAGTCCAGTGTAACTTCACAACTTGACCATTAACAAAAAAAATTGTTGCCAGAAAAAATAACATTTGAAAAAAAAGGACCTCAATTGGAATACCAATATCTAAATCACAGAAATCCAGGAGATCTGTGAGCTGAGTATGTTCATTTAATTTGAAAATGTCTGAAATATTTTGAGTACAAAAAAGTCACCATACAAAATGTCAATTTGTCTGGCTCTGATATTTGATAATATGAATATCTGGTATACTATATAGAAAAGTGCTTATATTTCAACAGCACACATTTTTTGAAACAATTTAAAAAAAATGGAATACTATACCTATAGAGTGTGGAAGAGCACGTTGAATCCGTTTTTTTGGCGACTCAGAATTTTAGAAGAGTCAAGTCATTGAGCTATTTTATAGATCTACAACTCAAATAATTCTGCCAAAAGCCATTTTTCCATATGATTGGTGCAAGATCCTGTCATGAATATATTTTATGCTACTTACTGTACCTCTAGATGAAAATGCTTTTACCTTGGATTGTACTGGAATGTAAAAAGTTCTAACAAGAATATCAAAAGGTGTTTTTTGTGATCGGTGGACTGGGACATTAAAAAGACAGTCTATCTCCAGCCGTCGTTTTATTTAAAAGATACATACACAACAGATCCTATTAGTGAATAAGTTCAATACAATACTCCTTGAAACAAAATCTATCATGAAGCATTGAAATCTTGAGTTTTTCTTTCTTCATGTGCCGTTTATTAAAATTAGTAAGCAAATATCAGTCAAAAACTGAACATTTGTACAGACACTTTGAGTACATTTTTTATGAAAGTGTTTTTATTGAGAAAAATAAGTAATACAAATTATGAAACAACAAAAATTAATTGGCGATCCGGGGCGACTTGATTGATTCTAGTGGCACATTTTCTTTTTCAGCTGCAGGAAAACCCAGAAAAACCTGCAGCACCACATCACCTGAAAATCTTGATCTGCCAATGTCCTCTCATTCATAGAATAATATGTAGGGTGTCTCCTGGGGCTTCAATAAATCCAAGATATCGCCAGAATATTTAATGACACAACTATCGTTAAACTTAAACCAGTCCGTTTCGTTTTCGACCAATTAGTAATAATGGCCAGATTCAATGCCAGAACCACAGCGAACAATGACTGCATGAAGATTATAATAGTGGTCTGCTAGATTGAAGTGTTCATCTATTTTGAATCTTCGTAAGAGTTTGGTGCTTCCTCCAGAGATTGAATTATGTTTGAAGGGCATCAGTGTTATTATTAGATTGACTGGTGCCTCAGCTATACTTGTTGTCTTATAATGGTAAGTCAGTTTGGCACATATTTGGCAATACAGTTGATGATCACCTGTTAAAAGTTCTTTCTTGAGATGTTTCAACAGTAAGCTTTGCAAGGATTGGTTATCAGTCTTATTGGGAAACGCCACTTGAAGTTCCAGAAAGTCACAAACGTTTTTGCCACCTCTTGTACATGTACTACAACGTAAAAAAGTGGGGATTTTTCCAACAAAAGTTCTAGAAACACAAGACAAGATGGACTGTACGGAATCATTCAATCCAGAGCGGTCAGGAGTATTGATTTTGCTATTTTCCTGCTCACGAAGAGTATTCAACAAGAATTTGGAGCAATCCTCTTGTTGTCCTAAAGAGTATGTAGTGGACTTCAAAGACTCCAGGAAATCAGTTGGTGGGAAAGATGATACATTCTTTCGAAACTGCAGCTGTATGAACAGGTCTTTGAGTTTGGTGAATAGGTAGGAAACGTTCTCGTTCATCGTTAAAAACTTGTTCTCGAAAGTCTTCGTTATGAACAACACTTGTGAAATGTCACCTCTTTTTGTCATTGTTTCACTTGGTGCTCGCCATTTCAATATTAGAATTGTATCTTCAGGATTCAGGAAAAGAACACCATCCGATTTCAGAGGGTATTCTTGTTGATTATCATTGTCATTAACCTGCAAAAAATATATTTTGAATTATTTTAAACTCTTGTATTGAAAGGTAAAAGGAATCAGAGAAACTCATGTTAAATATTACATGCTATGGTGCTAATTGATTAACACAATCAACATACTTGAATTTATTTTTGAAGAATCCTTTGACACGTTCAACTCAAATGAATTTTTATTTGTCAACCTCGTGCAGATCTTACGAATCATGTGTTTCTTGAAGAATTACGTCCCACCGATATTTTTTATTAATAATTAATTATTAAATTTGTTAGCATTCTAGCATTACTTTTTTATATCTTTATAGAGATTCGGTTCATAAATGATGACATAAAAAGTATCAAGTTTTTGACAGCGGTGCGGTATTTCTTTCTGGTGTGAATAAAACAGAGAAAGCAATAACCGCTTGAGTGATTCCAAAATGAATCGAGAACGGCTTAGCCCCTTCGAATTAGACTATTTTCATTGCACGTTGCCAAAATTATTAAGATTCTAACGTCAGCCCATATATTAAATTTTGAATGCGCGCGCATCCAAATTATGATAGATTACGATTCTGATAGAATCCGTTATGATATTTTACGAATTCTATGGTGTACGATTTCTATCCTGTACGATTCTGATGGTGTCCCGTTATGATATATTACGAATATGATTTTGTCACGTTTCTATCGAATACGTTATGATAAAATACGTTATGACGAAGTACGTTCTGATAATGTACGTAATGATAGTATACGTTTCTATAAAATACGATTTCTATAAAGTACGATTCTGATATTATACCATTATGACGCTTTACGATTTCTACCATGTAGCGTTATGATATGGTATATTATGATGCAATATATGGACCCGGTAGAACGAGATGCTCCCGCAGGACGGAATATCCATATTCCATTGGCTGTCGAACCCATAGGATAAAAGAAGAAGAAGAAATTGTCAACCTTCTCTTTTCGCTTGATCTGTCATCTGTCACTTTGTCTTTTTTAGTTCATCGTTCAGTTCATCCAGATTGTGAATTTTCTGCTATAAAGATTGTGTATTCATAGAAAAAACAAAATGACTTTAACCGACTTGCAATCGGGGGGCGAATTTTCCCACTTTGTTGCACCTATCATACAGGATAATCCCAATGGATGGGGACCATGTGAGGTACCCGATCAGTTCAAAGACATGCCTTATCAACCTTTCAGCAAAGGAGATCGTTTGGGAAAAATTAGTGACTGGACTGGGGCTTCATTTCAGGATAAAAAATATACAAGTAAGGAATATCGGATAATCGATTTCATTATTTGATTGAACAATTTAATTTGGGTTAACTTTGGCATGGCTTAAGGCGGATTCAAGTAAGCCAACTCAACTTATGAAAAACTTAACTTTCCGACTAAGAAACATAAATCACCAGGACTGAAAAAGGGCATGCAGACAATTATTTAACTTGGAAATTGCCATGTTCTATCTTCCGTTTAAGAAGAATAAAGTTGGCTTGCTTGAATCTGCCTTAGAAGTAATCAAAATCTCCCCATCATTTTCAAGGATATTTTTTTTATCCTTATATATGTACTATGCAAATACTACTATGCCATACCCTACTGAAAGATATGCCCTTTTAAAACATCAAATATATGCTCCCTTTTGGAGGACTTTCAGTTACAAGCCAAATTT
This sequence comes from Zygogramma bicolorata, assembly GCA_032362365.1. Taxonomy (NCBI): domain Eukaryota; kingdom Metazoa; phylum Arthropoda; class Insecta; order Coleoptera; family Chrysomelidae; genus Zygogramma; species Zygogramma bicolorata. The sequence continues at coordinate 397,475 of JAVJAQ010004156.1, read as the reverse complement.
CCCAGTCAGCTTGCCTAATTCGATTGAGAGGTTACAAAATTTGGAATAGGTGTTTTCAAAAGTTTCTCGGATAGAATTCACAAAAACTGATTTCTATAAACATATATTGTGACATGGATGCTAACAAGATCCTACATTAGTGTCTAGGTATGACAAATAGGAATGGTTTGAATAGGAGATAATTTGTAAATAGTTACAAAACTATAAATTTGAAAATACTGAAATTCATCATATGTGATGTTTTTTTAGCTAGAGCATTTCATTCATTACTAAAAATCTGTATTGTATTGTCTGTGATTTTTTTTAAAGTTATCTAACTCATTTCAATACCAGACAGATAATTCATTTCAAAATAATTGAATATTGAATCAAGGAAAAAGTTGGTGGAAATATATTTAATTGAAATTTGGAACTTAAATGATTATGAGCTCCTTCGTTTCATTGAGAATGGGTAATATATCTCTAACGAAATCCTAAAAATACTGTAATCATTTGTCATACATTAACATTGAATTACATTTTTGGATTAGGGATTTATGTGTTCAAAAAAAAATCAAATTATCAAACAGTCAAATCTTCAACAGCATAATATTAAAATAAAAATTAAATGAACTGGCTTTCTGCAAGGCTCAAAATGTTTTCTTGTGTACCAGAATATGTACTGAAGTTAATGGATATAAATAGTTTTTTCCGTTCACCAGCTGATGCCCCATCAAAAGTCAAAACTTGTCCAAGTGATGGATTAATGAGGCCCTACCTTTCAACGTGTGAATTCCAATACAGTGATAATTGAATCCCGGGCCTTCCCAATTATTCGAGGTTCAAATATTTATTGAAGAATCAAATAGTTGCTACATTAACAAAATTCTTAAAATAATTCGTTTTCAGTTCATTTAACATTGTATTGTTTGATTGTAAATTATATTATTATTTTTATTTCAATTCTTCAGACAAATACGCCTCGCAGTTTGGTTCTGGTAGTCAGTATGCCTACTACCACGATGAAGATGAAAGTACTTTCCATTTGGTTGATACTACCAGAATACAGAAACCACCATATCAGCGTGGTCGCTTCCGTGCTAATCAACGCAACATGCGAGGTAGAGGTGGAAGAGGTAATACACAGAGTGGAGGAATGCAGGCCTTAGGCAAAGGTATGAAAGCCAGAGACACCTACAAGAGAAACCAAGTCAAGAGATGGGGACAGGGTAGAGTGAGTATTTTTACTTTATTTTATTGCTCTATGCATGAGATTCATTATTTTGGAGTAGAATTTTTCCAATAGAAGTCTTTCAACAGTCCATCTGTACTCAACAGTCGTTTTAATAAAAAAACTAATTTTAAAAATTACATGATTCAATTTTTTTCTGCTTTGCCTTATAGACCTATATTTGCACTTGTTCTTGGCAGTTTTCAAGCACACATGCACAGGATTCTGAGATCAGCTGTTGCTCTTCAAGCTAAATGGGAAAATTGCTAGCACAGAATCGCATACGAAAATAGTTGCTCACTGTAAAGTGGTCTTTGAGAGTATTTACTCTTTGGAAGTAAAAATATGGTTTCCTCATATAACTTCATACATATTAGTGTTGATTAAAATTTCTGGGCCAAAGTATTTTCTGATAATTCGACGCATTATGCTTTTTGTGATAACATTTTGATATATTATTTTGTATATTTAGTTGTTGAACACTCTTACGAGTGCATGCAGGAGACATAGCCCTGCGCGGGCAAAATTTGGCTAATAAAGTTAATAAATCATTTCGATGCGTCAAATAGTTTCCTAAATATGGAATTGTACCTCCGGCTGGCGGTCGCTGTAAATGACGTCATAAGTCAACACTCGGGTAGTTTTTTGCGCGCTCTCTTATGGTTCACTAGGAGATAATAGTCCAGCAGCCACCGCCTGATTTTTCGAATGATTAATAACAGGCTGAAACTCCGTGAGTAGGTTCGGTTTGACGAGACGCCCAAGTTTTCCCTCTGTGAAAATTCTCGTTAGAGGTAGCTAACGTACTGCGCAGGTGTGAAACATGTCGATTCGGCGGGGTGTCGAAATTGTCGGACTAACAGTCACTTTTTCATTCACATATTAAGATAATTGGAAAATACACTCGGAAAAACAATTGTCCTACAAAATGGATGGTTTGACTGGAGCGTCCTCCACTCCGAATATGTCGAAAAAACGAGGTCATAAAAATTATTAATAACCAGCTGTTTTTTTTTATGCAACTTAGTAAATACTTGTATAATGAAATGGCCACATGGTCCTACAAATTTAGTGGCACGTTTTCCCAGTCCTACGCTTGGAAGTTGTCGATACCACGGTAACACTTTTTTCATCAATAACCGTAGGACAAAGATAACACATGATAGGTTAGTGCATATTTTGCCCAAATCAAACAGTGTCCTACCAAAAGATGGGTATGTGTTGCTAGTCCTACAAGAATACTGAAAATAACATTCGTAGTTGTCGTTTTGGGTCATTTGGGACACATGTATTCGTGAGTAGAATTAATAGTTTATTAAAATAATCTAATTGAAGTTGCATGAACTGTAGGTATATATGACCTGCTAGAATAAAAGTAAAAATTACAATATGATATAATGATATAATAAATAATAGTTTAAAAAACTAAAAAAACACGCTTTTATAGCTAACCGAACTAAAAAATAGAAAATAATTTTTAATTACAAAGAGTTTAAATTACGGTAGTAGAAGGCTAAACAATCATTCATAGTCAATCAGCTCAAAATAAAATTATAATAAAATTCAAGCAATTAACAGAATAAAGTAATTCAGAGTAAAATCGTGGGGTGCTTGATATATTATATATTACAATCATTCTATCGGTAATTATCTTTGAGAGGAGACTTATGAAATGTAGTAAAATGCACCCCACGCTTTTTACTCTGAATTACTTTATTCTGTTAATTGCTTGAATTTTATTATAATTTTATTTTGAGCTGATTGACTATGAATGATTGTTTAGCCTTCTACTACCGTAATTTAAACTCTTTGTAATTAAAAATTATTTTCTATTTTTTAGTTCGGTTAGCTATAAAAGCGTGTTTTTTTAGTTTTTTAAACTATTATTTATTTTTCATTTTTCAGTTCAATTTATCAATTAGTTTCTAGTGGAAATGTGAAATTTCTTACGAATCATTCCGCAATCTCATCATTTCATTTAAAGCTTCACTATTGCATGGGGTACTTCCTGTTAACTTAGAGCAATCAAGTTCATCAATCCGAATATCGTCTAAAGATCTTACACGACTAAGTGCTACATAGGCTTGTCCAGCAGCAAACAATCGCGAGCCTAGATAAATTACTGCATGATCAACTGTACAACCTTGCATCTTGTGAACGGTTGAAGCCCAACTCAGGATTATTGGAAACATTCGTCTTTCAGCAGTTCCGTGGCTGTATTTCGCTGGGAACTATATTTTATGTTACATAAATATCATATACAGTAATTTGCATGTATCAGACTCATGTACACCTACGCATGTAAGATAAGGAATGAACATTGTGAGAACGCAACTACCCTGAAAACGTTTCTGCCTCCGTTGTGCTGTGCCGAGTGCCCGAACTAGAGATGAGCGATATTTCACGAACTGTGATTTTTTCACTGATATCTAAAAGTCACATATAACGATCGTTCCTCTTTTTGCAAATAAAGCGTGATACGTGATTTACGTGAACGTGATTTTCTTATCCGTTCCCGTTGCGTATTATATTATATCAATATTGGATAAACTGTACATAATAATTATAGACACGGTATGCGATTGGATACACTCTCTCGAATATCTCTAGTCTCCACCCACCGCACTGATCACGTGATCAGTTATCTAGAGATGAGCGATATCGTGATTTTTGAATCACACTGATATTTATATTTGTTACTGTGATTTCTTGATATCGGTACGGCAGCACTGGGTAACGTTATTAACTTCGGTATCTGAAGTACAGCCTATTCATCAATCTTATACGTTATAACGTTATTAGTTCTGTGCCAAAATGGATTGGATAAGCTGTTCATAAATTATATTCAGATCAACATGATCCAAATTACGATAAAAAGTGTCAGGATTGGAATTCTCAAAGAAGGAGATGATTTAAAATTTGGTGAAGAAACATTCAGCTTAGGCTGAATAATTAGTGATTGGGGATGAATAGTAAAATATTTATTGGTATTTGATTACGATTTCCGGAATGCCGGAAACTATGCAAAAACCCAATTATTACATTGTTTGGCTAGCCGATTATATTCCCAATTAGGTCTATTCTGTGGTGACTGGTGACCTATTGATTCTTGAAAATCATTAGATTATTGAAAAATATTCAAGAATAAGACTAAGACCAATAATGCAATTATGGTAGAATTCAAAATTTTTTCAATAGACATTATTTCTCGAAGATATTTCAGAAATATTTATGGTGCATATTCATATTCTTCCATAACAGTTGTCGATTATTTCCTATCAATCCACGGTAATTTCGCAGCGATGAAAATGCTCATAAATGGAGTAATGAGTGTTAGTATAGTAACTCACAAAACGGCAGCACTGGGTAACATTGCATTACATTTGAACTATTTACTTTATTAACTTTGGTAACTGAAGTAGGGCTTATCCATCAATATTATACGTTATTGTTATCAATTCTGTGCCAAAATGGATTGGACAAGCTGTACATGAATAATTATATACACGGTATGCATGCGCCAATTCTCAAAAGCTGGTCTCGTAATTTCGGAAAGACGTAGTCGTTTATGTACAAAAAAAGCCGAGATGCTTTTGTTTATTGAAGCAAACCAACAATTAATGGATTGATATTATTATTTTTCTGTTAGCGACCCATATTCCGTCCTATTTAATATTTACTTACGTTGATAGTGTTTTCTTTCATTTGATTTGGTGCGAATCGAATAGTGAGAAGAAATGCTTTATTGACTACGATATGCACAATGTACAATAGTAACAAAATAGTTCTTATTCTTTGTATTATAAATATATAATAAATCAAATGTTGGTCGTTATCATCACAAACTACTTTTATTTGATTCAAAACATCTTTTTACCTGGTAATATATATTAGTATATAGTGATATATCTATCTTAACCTGATAACAGTAAACTGTAAAACCAGTGAACGGGCTCATCGAATACCAAAGTAACCCCAAACGCCCTACCTCAAAACTGTGATCACATCACGTTTAAAAATCACTGATATTGAAAAATCACAGTAACAGATATCAGTGTGATTGAAAAATCACGATATCGCTCATCTCTAGCCCGAACGAAAGAACGAAAGAGTAAGTCCGAAACTGCAGGCATGCGCAGAACGCGCGCTAGCTCTATCTTTTCTACTCCACTACAGAGGATCTATAAAAGAATTTATTAATCCTGGTGGTCCTTATAAGGATAATCAGACAAAGCTCTTTTAGTGAATATATCGAGTATGTATTTCTTGAAACCAATACGAGCAAATTTGTTATTTTTATTTTATTGTAGCTAGTTTTTTTTTGTTTTTTTCTTATTTTCTTTTTGTATTCCGACGTCATTTTCAGTTATTGTATATTGTGTGTAATTTTCAACTGGAAAATAAAGATTATTATTATTATTATTATAATGGAAAACTATGATCAAATTATTGCATTGTCATCGGTCCTTGATACGTATGCAAAGTTTCAAATCAATCGGACTTCTGGAAATTGGTGAAAATTATGCTCAAAGATACCGTTACATACATAGTTACAACCCAAGCTAATAAAAGCGTGTTAATGAAAATAATTAAATATGATATAATCTTAATATTCGTCCGATTCCGATGTCGACGCTTCATCAGTTTCGCATTTTGATTTCTGATTGGTCTAAATTTAAATTCAGACCAATTCAGACCCATCAGAAAGCTATCTGATCGTCGTACGATCGAATTTCGGATCTGTAGGAATCCAGCCTAAATTAGAAGCTTCAGTACTAAATTCTTTCTATACCGACAAAACGCGGCAAATTCGAATATTTGTGATGAAACAAATTACGGGAAATTTAAAAAACCTATATAATTCAAAATGCAAGAAATTAAAAAAGCTGATATAATTATTTCTTCCATGGAGGAGCACATATCTGACGAATGACATTGACAGAATGACGCATATTAGCATATTGTATGGGAATACTAGATTTCCATTGAGAATACTAGGCTTCTAAAAAGAATCGAAAAGTACTAAATTTAGTAGAATACTACTGAAAATCCCAACCCTGTTGGGAAGGGAACCCAAGGGCAACCGACTCTGTCGGCGTACCAAACTTTGTACGTAGACAATAGCACGCGCCCGACACGTATTAAGAGAATCTCATTTCAGAGGTAACTTTGAGATTCGTTTCTCGATCTACTCTCACCAACGACTTATACTGGTAAAATTATTTTATTTTATGAAATGTACATGTTAACAGAATTCGGTGATTTACTCTGTAAAACTCCAAACTGCGAGAAATGCGTCGAGTGAGTTTTTAACAAAATATATCTATTCCTGGAAATACATACCACTTTTTGTGTAGGACAGTGGTGAAATTGTGTTCCACACTTTATTCCCGATATAAAAAAATTAAAATCAGGTTGTTATTAATGAAAAAAGTGTTACCGTGGTATCGACAACTTCCAAGCGTAGGACTGGGAAAACGTGCCACTAAATTTGTAGGACTATGTGGCCATTTCATTATACAAGTATTTACTAAGCTGCATAAAAAAAAACAGCTGGTTATTAATAATTTTTATGACCTCGTTTTTTCGACATATTCGGAGTGGAGGACGCTCCAGTCGAACCATCCATTTTGTAGGACAATTGTTTTTCCGAGTGTATTATACAATTATCTTAATATTTGAATGAAAAAGTGACTGTTAGTCCGACAATTTCGACACCCCGCCGAATCGACATGTTTCACACCTGCGCAGTACGTTAGCTACCTCTAACGAGAATTTTCACAGAGGGAAAACTTGGGCGTCTCGTCGAACCGAACTGACTGACGGAGATTCAGCCTGTTATTAATCACTCGAAAAATCAGGCGGTTGCTGCTGGACTATAACGCAATATTTTTTTTAATGTCTATTCCAAATACAGAAAAGTCATGTATTGTGCCCAAATGTGAAAGCACAACCACCAATGCTATGGAGAAGTTGTGTTTTGTGGTTCCAATAGATGTTCGAATGTGAATAAATGGATTAAAGCTATGAAGAGGTCGGATCAATTTGGAGCTGGAAGCTCCAACTCACTCTATTTGCAATAATGAGTAAATTCATTTATTAATATGTACTATGAAGAGTGAATAGGTAATAAAAATATCACCATCTATTAAAAATAACTTGCTATGTATAAATTGCTTTAGTAAACTAAAGCAATTTATATATTATCATTCATTGGATAATACTACTAATATCCTAATATTCTGCAAATTTTGTAGGCAGTCGATGCAAGTATAATTATTATTAATCAAAAATTGGAAAATATTTGTTTGCAATATAGTTTTGCTCATGATCTCATTGAATATCTGATGAATTGCCATATGGCAGTGTGTAGAAAATGATACTTGACCAAACCAAATAAGCCCATGATGCTGATGAATAAATAAATAAAATAAAATTTCTATAACTGCAGATAATTTTTATTGCATTGTAACCTTTAATCCAATGGACAAAGAAAACTTTTTTTCAGACAAATTTGTGTTGAATAGCAAATTGACTTGAGGATTTCTGTTCAAAATTACATCATCCGTTGTAATATCAAGTTAGAAATTAAACATCATAATTTACACGATTTGTAACCTTTTTAAATAGCTACTTGAGCCCAATGTACTTATTTTGTTTGAACAAATAATAATATTTTGCATTATTCTGATTCAATTTTTTTCCAGCCCCAAATCAAAATCAGAGATGCCTCAGTCACAGTGCGCCCAGATTGGAGTACTATTGAGGAAATGGACTTTCCCAGGCTTGGAAAGTTGTCTTTACCAGGCCTTAAGGATGGTAAGATTTCTTCAAAATATCCACATTTTTTCCTCTTTATATCACTTACCTATATGGTTCAGTCGATTTGAAGTAATCACTCTCATATGAAAAGGTCTCAATGTTATTCTACTGAACTTGAGATACTACTTCTCGTGTGTACACAATAATGACTGGTTTATTTGTTTAGGTGAGGATATAATGTGCTGTGGAGAGCTGGAATACTATGACAAAACTTATGATCGTGTCAACGTGAAAAATGAGAAACCCCTGCAAAGTGTCAATAGGATTTTCCATACTGTAAGTTATCAAGATTACTTTTGCCTTCGATTATACAGACAAATATTAACAATTTTTAATTTATTTTTGGAACGTTTTTCTAGGTAACCACTACAGATGATCCTATGATTCGTAAACTATCGAAAACTGAAGGCAATGTTTATGCTACTGATGCCATTTTGGCAACTATCATGTGCTGCACTCGTTCCAACTATTCTTGGGACATCGTCATTGAGAAAATTGGTAAGATATTTCATTTTTGAAATTACTTTCCTAAAAAAATACCTAAATTTCGCAGGCGATAAACTTTTCTTTGACAAAAGAGACAATACAGAGTTTGACTTATTGACTGTGAATGAAACGTCTGTTGAGCCTCCCCAAGATGACGGTAACTCTTTGAATTCTCCTCGTAATCTTGCATTAGAGGCTACATTCATCAATCACAATTTCAGCCAACAAGTGAGTATGCAACTATAAATAGCTGAGCCCCAAGGTGTAATATCAATATTCATACAGAGTATCACTTGTTAGGGTTTTTTCATTTGTGTCAAGAAATCTGATCTGAACAGTTTTGTAACATCTTTTCATCACTTTAACACCAGTAATTCATCTGTCTTTCTTGTTTGAAAATAGCTGCTCCAATCAGCTTCACTGACACAAATAAACAAACCTATTGAAATAAGTTATGTTAATTACTAATGTACTTTGTAGGTTTTGAAGACAGGACCCAATGAGCCACGCTATAAATTTGATAATCCCAACCCCTTCATATCCGAAGAAGAGGAAGGAGAGATCGCCAGCGTTGCTTATAGATATAGGAAATGGGATTTAGGTGGTGGAATCGTGAGTATTTTTCTGTTCAAGTCTTTTTCACTCTCAATATTCCAACAAGTGAATTGAATTAAAATAATAATGATAGTTTCTAATTTTTCATTTTAAAAAAGTTAAGGAATGTTCATGACCAAAATTTAAATAATTTGAAGAAACTGGGAATTTGATTCACACATCCCTATTTATGAATTCCTTTTTGGTTAGGCCACAACTTAGGGTGGTTTAAATGCAATATGTTACTTCTTTTATAATGTTTTATTTTACTTCACATTCATACTTCATACTCTGCACCAAAATAATCATATTTTATATGGGTAAATGCAGCCTGGATCGAGAATTATTAGCATTGCACTAATAAAGTAATGATTGGTTCTCCAATTGATTTACTCAGTTGAGTGTTAATGATAGTTTGTATCCAGGTTGCGTGGAAATACCTCAAACCAACGTAATACAATTGAGACTATAAATTGTGTAATCGCACGTTAAAAGGTAAGGCCTCTTTGATCCATTGTTCGCACAAGTTTCGACTTTTGAGGGTTGGCGTTCGTTAGCTGGTTAACGAAAACAAACAATTTTAGAACAATTTGTATGCTTGAAATGTAAGTAGAAAGACCTACAGTGGTTTCGCATGAACCTGAAAATTGTTGACGCAGCGTGTTCCAGTAATAAATACTGTGCAGTTCCAAGAAAGAAGTTTTTGCAGGAAAATAACTTTTTATTTCTATACTTGTTGATAACAAAACTACTAATCAATAATGACATTAACACGAACATGATTCTACATAATACATTACAGGACGTTCACTTTCAACATGGTGACATATGATAATTGCCACTTCAACACTCCGCCTCAATTTCATATGTCAACTAAACTGAACATTACCTGAATTGGCACTTTTCAAATGAGTATCGACAAGTCCCAGAGCTGAACGAAGTTTAAGAAATTGTTCCCCATTCAACCCCTTCGTTAAAATATCAGCTTTCTGCTCATTCGATGGAATATAAACAACAGATAGCATACCACTGTTAAATAAGTCTTTAACATAATTATATTTCACATCGATATGTTTCAATCTTTGATGTTCCCATTTACTCAACAAATGAATGCATGATTGATTGTCTTCGTATAATTTTATTGGTTTGTCATTTATTATCCCAAAATCGGTAAGCAGATTCTTTAACCAAACTAATTCATTTGAAGCATTAGCCAAAGCTACATACTCCGCCTCAGTTGAAGATAAGGCTACAGTTGATTGTTTCTTCGTTACCCAAGAAACAGTAGCACCAAAAATTTCAAATAGATAACCAGAAGTCGATTTACGGTCATTATGATCCCCGGCCCAATCAGAATCGGCATATCCGATTAGAGGATCTGAACAGTTATTGATACAGTAATGAAGACCATGATTCAAAGTCCCCTTAATATATCTCAAAATACGCTTTAATCCGACCCACTGAGATTCAGTTGCATTACTTTGAAGGGATAACTGTTAGGATTTCGTGAATCAGACTTTTTAAATCGAGTTCTTGACTTGGACATATTTGAGTAGTTTCCTCGATTAGAATGTGTTGAAAAAGCTGTAGCTGGTTGAGGTTCATTCCTGATTTTACACCGTCCATTAGATAGACGTTTGGACTGTTCATCAAGAAGTCTATTTTTCACGAATGCTAGAGTCAATTGATCACTCGTTAATGTTTCCATTGCCGTCACAACTACATCATATTCCGGTGGCATTGTGAGAAGCAAATGACAAACTATATCTGAGGCCTCGTTAATCCATTGCTTGCAGAAGTTTCGACTTCGTCAGTTGGTTAACAGAACAAACAATTTTAGAACAACTACGAAAACATACATAATCGGAGGCATACCAAAGAAGGTATTGGATAAACAATAAACATGATTTTCTCAAATCACACAAAGCTCCCTATGATGTATGCGTGTTCGGAAGGAAAGATTCAAATGAGTTGAACATATGTTGGTACTATCCAGTCATCGTCTGTTCTTCACAAACGAGAGGCGTTCTACCAAAAACTTGAAAAACTCTCTGTTATGTTTAAAATATATTTTAAGACAAAAATGTTTGATGAAGCATATTTCAGAATGAGGAGATTAACAAATTTTGACTTGAAAAATGGTATCAAAACATTGAGAGACAGAATTGAATATTCAGAGCTTTTCACAATTTCAGATTGATTATTTGCTAGATGAAGTCAATAATTGATCTTATAACTCCAACAAGATAATGTAAGAAACTTTGACTTCAATAAGCATGCATTTCCAAATCAATTTTTCGTTCTCACGGCATGTATACAAGTCATACAAGTCTTCCCAGCTCAGAAAGTTGATATCTGATGAGGGCACATTTACTGGAAGATCCACACTTTCGATTATTATATATCTACTGGTAATCCTGTAAACCATTCTTTAAAAATCACATCAACCATTGTATGATTAATCCGAGTCGATACCAGTGAATGATTTGAATAATATTCATATTGTTACGATATATCCTTGGGTTCGTCAATTAAAACACCAAACAACACTAAACTACTTTTATTATAACTCTCTATCACAATACGATACAACACAATCACTCAAATCACTCCGATAACTTTCCAATGCTCGCTCGCTACTAAAACTCTCTGAACTAACAATTCTGCTCTGGTGTGAACGGCTTCCGCTTATATATACAAGCTCATACAGTGGAGAACCATCTAGACAAATCTTCACTTTCTAGGTGAACGACCTTCATTTTTGCTCTAGGGCTACTTTGAATCCTGTACACCACGTCATTTATTCTCTTGACTATCGAATAGGGTCCTTCCCAGCATGGTGTTAGTTTGGGAGAAATTCCTTTTCTACGACGAGGGTTGTACAGTCACACTCGATCTCCTTCTTTGAATCCACCAGTATTTGCCTTGAGATCGTATCGAGCCTTCATCCTGTCACTAGCAATCTTCAATCTTCTTCTCGCAATTTCGTGAATCCTTATCAAGCTGTCCCGTAGTTCATCTGCATAATCCTGTACCTCTTTTTCCTCAGTACTTGGGGATCCGAACATCAAGTCACAGGGCAAACGAAGATCTCTCCCGAAGATGATACTGGCTGGGGTGAGCTTTGTGGAATCGTGCACAGCTGCCCGATAGGCCATCAAGAATAGTTGAAGGTGTCGATCCTAGTCTTTTTGATGCTCTTCTACTACTTTGGAAAAGTGTTCTTCCATAGTCCTGTTGAACCTCTCGACCATGCCAACAGACTGTGGATGGAGGGCAGTTGTTCTGGTCTTGCTGATTCCCATCAATTCACAAACTTTCCTGAATAAATTCGACTCGAAATTTCTTCCTTGATCGGAATGTAGCTCCATTGGCACTCCAAACCTTGTGAACATGTTGTCCCCCAGGGCTCTTGCAACGGTGGATGCTTCTTGATTAGGCAAGGCGTAAGCTTCAACCCATTTACTGAAATAATCCATGGCAACGAGGATGTATTTGTTGCCATCATTCGTCATCGGGAACGGTCCAGCTACATCGATGGCGATTCGTTCGAAGGGAGCACCAACATTGTATTGTTTCATCTCGCCCCTTGATCTTGTTCTAGGACCTTTGCTTGCTTCGCATTTTGGGCATCTTCGGCACCATCTCTCGACATCTTCTCGACATTGGACCCAGTAGAACCTTTGCCGTATTTTATCCAAGGTCTTGTTAACTCCTAGATGTCCACCTGATTTACCACCATGAATCTCTAACAAAACATCCTCTATTCCCGACATGGGCACAACCAGTTGGGAACTCACTTTCTTGCCATCGGCTGACTCCCAAGCCCTCTTCAGCAGACCATTCTCCACAATCAAGGAATCCCATTGTGCCCACAGTGCCTTGAACGTTGGTGATCGATCTGAGATGTCCTTCCAGGTGGGTCTTTCCGCTCCATTTTCTTTCCATTTCAAAAATTCTGCAACGTTTGGATCATTCTCCTGGTCTTCTCGCATTTTTGCTGTCGTCCAATTGTCGTCTACTATCTATCTCACTTGGTTGATTCCTTCGCGACGTTCAATTCGCTCACAGTGTTTACAAGTATCCGAACAAGGTCTTCTTGACAAGGCATCTGCGTTGTTATGCAATCGTCCTGGTCGATGTTTTATCCTGAAGTGATACTGGTTCAACTTCTCAATCCACCTTGCTACTTGTCCTTCAGGAGTCTCCATTTCGAGTAACCACTTCAGAGCTGCATGATCTGTTCTGATTAGGAACTCTCTTCCGTACAGATATTTGTGGAAGTGGTCTACAGCCTTGATTATTGCCAGTAGCTCTTTTCTCGTTACGCAATAATTTCTTTCTGGCTTGGTGAGTACTTTGCTGTAGAACTCGATTACTTTTTCCTGACCATCTTGCTCTTGTGATAGTACGGCTCCAATACCATTATTACTGGCATCTGTGTCCAAAACAAACAGGCCTCGTTGACGTGGGAAACTTAAAATGGGGCTGGAACATAGAGCAACTTTCAGTTTCCCAAATGCTCGTTCACTTTCGTTGGACCAGACGAATTTGACTCGATCTTCTGTCAACTTATGTAGGGGTGCCGCAATATCAGCAAATCCTTCTACGAAACGACGGTAGTATAGGTGCAGAGACCTAGGGAACTCCTCACTTCATGTTTGTCTCTTAGCCTCGGCCAGTCTCTTATCGCCTGTATCTTCTTTTGGTCTGTTCGGATACCGTCTGATGAAACTGTGTGACCTAGAAAATCCACTTCTTTCTGGAACAATGAACATTTCTGAAGATTCAGTTTGAGGTTGGCATCCCTGAATCGTTGAAAGACTTTTTGCAGGTTGTGCAGATGTTCTTCGAATGTCTTTCCCATCACCAAAACGTCGTCGAGGTATACAAGACAAGTTTTCCAAGTGAGCCCCCGAAGGACCAGCTCCATTAGTCTCTCAAACGTTGCTGGAGCATTGCACAATCCAAACGGAATAACAGTGAACTGGTAAAGTCCACTCCCAGTTGAGAATGCAGTCTTCTCCTTGTCGTCTTCATGTATGCCTACTTGCCAGTATCCGCTCTTCAGATCTAATGTTGAGAACCAACGGGAACCTGCCAAAGTTGTTAATGTGTCATCTATTCTTGGTAGAGGGTAGCTGTCCTTCTTGGTGACATCATTTAATTTCCTGTAATCGACACAGAATCTCGTAGATCCATCCTTCTTGGAAACTAACACAACAGGTGCAGACCAAGGGCTCGATGACTCTTCAATCACACCGTCCTTCATCATCTTGTCGACAAGCTCTTCCACCTCCTGTTGCTTGGCGAATGGAATTCTTCTTGGTGATTGCCGAATCGGATGAGCATGGCCAGTATCGATCCTGTGTTTGACCAAATTAGTTCTTCCTGTTGTTGTCGAATAAAAAATGTCACTTTCACTCCGGATGAAGTTCTTGGCAGCTTTCAGTTCCTCTGTTGATAAGTGTTGACATGATTTTTCAAGAGTTGATATAACACTCTCAGAGTCTGCCTTCATTTCCTGATGTTCATTTGAATTACAAGTCGCTACCCAAGTAACAGGTTCACATGTTCCAATAACATCGCCTGCCTTAACAGTTATTTCTCCAGGAAACACGTTGGCAACTCTCACACGAATCGTTTGGTTCGTTTTAACTAAGGCACGTGCGAATACCAAATTGCTGGGGGATTCACCACATGGCTGGACTACTCCAACGCAGCACCCAGGGTCTTCTTCAACTGCAGCACAAACTACTTTCTCCGGAAATCCAGGAATTCTCGCAGTTTTCATTAAACGCAGTTTCACAGGCATTGCCCTTTCTGCTGGAGTTGTAAGGACAAATTCTTCTCCTCCGAACCTCATAATCTTCTCCTCATTGTCGAATGAAAATCCATAGTCACTGATCAAGTCTATTCCGAGTATGAATTCATCTTCTATATCTGCGACGTAAACTGTATCTGTGATGGTGAGTCGCCCAAGAACCAATGTAATTTCAGCCTCTCCTCGAATAGGTGCGTTTTCACCAGTGACTGTCCGAAGCACGACGTTGGATGATATAGGCTTCACGTTTCCGGGCCGAAGGATGTCGCTGCGTACCAAGGAAACCGCAGCACCGGTGTCTATGGTGCATATAACGTCGATTTTATTTAATTTTCCTGGAATGGTAAGGCTCTCAGATGTTCTTTTCAGCCTGTTAACACTGATGACCCTGGGGGCTCTGTTATTGCTAGCCAGCCAGCATGCGCCCCGATATGCTGGCTAATTCTCGTTTCCCTGCCGCCAATTTGAGGACTCGTTGGATGACCTAGTCCTCACAGGTGATTGAGTACGAGATGGAACCCTTGCAGGTGAGCTAGATCTTGATGGCATTCTCACCCAACAGTCTTTGATAAGATGTCCGGGTTTTCCACATCTATAGCATGTCCTCTTTTTCTGGGTGCTGATGCCACTTATCATTAATTTGATTTCTTCCAGAACCTTCTCGACTGAATTATTCGCTGTGCCAAGTCGTTGTTCCGGTTCTTCTATTGAAACTGCTCGCACTTTCGGCCTCGACGTGTTGAAGGCCGCCTCCACTTCCAAAGAGCGAATCAAGGCATCGCTACTCCTTCTGAAACTTGTGAGTCGCAGAGTTCTTTGGATTTCTGGGTCTCTAAGTCCGTCAATAAATATCTGCACAGCCAACTGCTCCTTGAAATCTCCGGGCGCATCTGGGTACGCCAGCTGGATTAGGCGTCGAACATCTGCCTCAAATTCCTGCAGACTCTCACCTGATTTTTGTGTGCGAGTCTTCATTTGGGCCCGGTACAGCTGTTCTCGGTGTTGATCGCCATACCTCAACTCTAGTGCAGAAATCAGGTCGTCATATTGCTTCTGCTGTTCTATGGGTATCGTTTGTAATATACCCAAAGCTGGCCCTCTCAAAGCTACTATTAGTGCCGTAGCTTTTTCTTCGTCGCCCCATCCATTAGTTTCTGCCGCAGCCTCGAATTGTCGACGATACATGGACCAAGACGACTGTCCATCAAAAGTCGGCGGTTTTACGGAAATTCCTGATGTGGCAACTGTCTTGGCGACCTTGTCCTTTCATCTCCTCTCGCACTGATTCCACTTTCTTATTGACATCTTCGTTCAGTTCTCCTTTTAGTTCTTCTATTTGTACTTTTGTTTCGTGTGAAACATGCTCGAAGAACTTGTTCTGATTTTCTTGAACTTTCTGGAAGTCTGCTTCTCGTTGTTTTTCCATTTGCTCTAATTCATTCTTTTGTTGTTCTAGAATTTTCTGGAGGTCTTCTCGTTCTTTTCTCTGTTCTTCGAGAATTTTCTGGAGTGCTTCTTCCCGTTCTTTCTTTTCATTCTCTCGTTCTAATTCTCGTTCTTTCTTTTCATTTTCTCGTTCTTTCTTTTCAGCTTCTCGCTCTTTTCTCTGGTCTTCGAGAATTTTCTGGAGTCCTTCTTCTCGTTCTTGTTTCTCCTCCTGCCGTCGCTTTTCCGCCAATTCTTTTTCCTCCAGCCGTCGCTTTTCATCTTCCTGTCGTCGCTTTTCCTCTAATTCTTTCTCCTCCAGCCGACGCTTTTCATCTTCCTGTCGTCGTCTTTCCCAATCCGCAAATTGGTTTTGCATAAATTTCAACATATCCTCCATCGTATCGTAAGATGTACTTCTCGTATTCACCATAAATTGTTTTTATTTACCAGCAAAAATTCCACTTCCGACACCACTGTTACGATATATCCTTGGGTTCGTCAATTAAAACACCAAACAACACTAAACTACTTTTATTATAACTCTCTATCACAATACGATACAACACAATCACTTAAATCACTCCGATAACTTTCCAATGCTCGCTCGCTACTAAAACTCTCTGAACTAACAATTCTGCTCTGGCGTGAACGGCTTCCGCTTATATATACGAGCTCATACAGCGGAGAACCATCTAGACAAATCTTCACAGTCGAATCTTCTGGATGTGCCGCGATCACGCGAGTATAATCGTTCCTGGAAACTCGCGCTAATTCGCATCGATAGTAGTACATTGCAATCAGGAAATCAATACTATCATAATTGTATAGAATATATATTCTTCCTATTCTACTCAGGATATATAAGAAGGTATTGGATAAACAATAAACATGATTTTCTCAAATCACACAACGCTCCCTATGATGTATGCGTGTTTGGAAGGAAAGATTCAAATGAGTTGAACATGTGTTGGTGATATCCAGTCATCGTCTGTTCTTCACAAACGAGAGGGATTCTACCAAAAACTTGAAAAAGTCTCTGGTATGTTTAAAATATATTTTGAAGACAAAAATGTTTGATGAAGCATATTTCAGAATGAGGAGATTAACAAATTTTGACTTGACAAATGGTATCAAAACATTGAGAGACAGAATTGAATATTCAGAGCTTTTCACAATTTCAGATTGATTATTTGCTAGATGAAGTCAATAATTGATCTTATAACTCCAACAAGATAATGTAAGAAACTTTGACTTCAATAAGCATGCATTTCCAAATCAATTTTCCCAGCTCAGAAAGTTGATATCTGATGAGGGCACATTTACTGGAAGATCCACACTTTCGATTATTATATACCTACTGGTAATCCTGTAAACCATTCTTTAAATACCACATCAGCCATATTAATCCAAGTCGATACCGGTGAATGATTTGAAAAATATTCATATTGTAGTAAAACTTGACAGCATATGATTTAAAGAAATAAACCCTCTTGAAAGTACATTGCAATCAGGAAATCAATACTATCATGATTCTATTGAATATAGTTTTCCTATTCTACTCAGGATATATAAGAGCCCACAATAGCTTTTAAATAGAAAAAAAATATATTTTGTATTTCATGAAAATCATCATTTTTTTTCATTTGGATACAAAAATGTCTATTTCAGATTCTGGTATCTAGATGTGAACACGATGCAGTGGTTCAGTCACCCAATGGCGAGCTACAATTCCTCACCATCAAAGCTCTGAATGAGTGGGACTCGAAACTCGCCAATGGCGTTGAATGGAGACAGAAATTGGACACGCAGAGAGGTGCTGTTCTGGCCAACGAACTTCGAAACAATGCTTGCAAACTGGCCAAGTGGACGGTTCAGGCTATACTAGCTGGTAGTGACCAGATCAAGTTTGGTTATGTCTCCCGTGCTCACGTCAGGGACAACAGCAAGCATGTCATATTGGGGACCCAACAATATAAACCCCATGAGTTTGCCACCCAGATCAATTTAAATATGGATAATGCCTGGGGTATCCTAAGGTAAATCACTCGATTGGCATGAAAAATGTTTTTTATTTTACATTGATTGGCTGAGGTTATTAGTATAACTACTTTTCTTCGGGCTCAAAGGCCGTCGTTCTTTGGAATTTCTTCCTAACGTTTCGCTAGCGCGAGTGGCCAGCCTCTTCAGAGGCTTACTCATTTCCGATGACTGAACGTTTCGATTTCTTAAGGCGTATTTATATTGATGCAGGAAGTCTGGAGTGTTAATTACTTCTATCTGATTCGGGGAATAATCATCACTATTAGTTGCCGCACTTCCTGCCGTGATCTCATTGGTTATTCTTGATTTCCTCAGAATGGCATTCCAAATTCTGTTTAGACTCAACGCTTCTTCTTTTCTGTTGAAATTGTCCGCATGTTTTTGGATCCCTATCGCCTCCCGTACCAGTCGACTATGGTAACCCTGGTTGGGGGCAATCAGTTTAGCATTTTCAAACAGAATCCTGTGGTCACCCTCACTTAGTGCGTGTTCCGCCACCGCCGATTTGTCAGTTTGCCCTAGCCTGCAGTTCCTTTCAATGCTCTTTGAGCCTTGTTCCCATGTATCTTTTTGTGGTACCGATGTATACCTGCCCACAGGTGCACGGTATGCGATAGACCCCTGCTGTTGACAGTGGGTCTCTTTTCTCTTTAGCCGACCTGAGGCTTTGTTGGATCTTCTTGGTCGGCTTTAAAACCGTTTTAATGTTATATTTTCCCAAGAGTTTTCCAATTCTGTCAGTGACCCTCGGGATATATGGCAGATATGTATTTACAACTACCTGAGAGTCCTTCCTGTTTTGAACCGTGGAACTCTTCAGTTTCATGGCCCTGTTGATCTCAGATACACTGTATCCATTCGACCTTAAGGTAACTTGAAGATGTTCCAGTTCCTGCTCTAGACGCTCTGGTTCACATATTCTTCGAGCACGTTCAGGAGTCATATCTACCCTAACTGAACGTGCTGCAAATGCATATATGCCATATATCCCGAGGGTCACTGACAGAATTGGGAAACTCTTGGGGAAATATAACATAAAAACTAGTTATACTGTTACCTCTGATCTTATAGATCGTTATTTTTGTCAATACTCAAATGGTTTTCACAGGTCGTATTTCAACTATTGATTTGATTTATATTTCTTGTTGATTTTTGGATTGTTTGTAACATATAGACCATCCATATGCTTTGTGCCTTATGAGCTCACTATGAAAGACAAAGGGATATATATCCTCAATAATTGAAAGCCTAATAAAATTATCCACATGTCTAGTAGGAAGAGAAATAACATTCCTTGATAGTGAATCTGCCATTACAAATTGGGATATACATTAAAACATGTTTGTGATTATTTCCCTCAACGCGGATGACTCGTGAAAAAGTTGAAGACTAGACTGCTTTTCCAGAGTTTTAAAGCAATTATTTTTCTCACTTGTCGAAATGTGACGTTTCTGGCATTTCAACCAATAGTAGCGGGTTATTCTATGGTTATTCTAGCCAATCATTGCGTATTATACCGATAAAACTGCCTGGTCCTTTCGATAAAACGCTTACCTTTTAACTGTCAAAACTATAAGGTTTACCGCGTCGATTCTATTGAACTGGCTCATATTTATATAAATTATCATGAATGAAGAGTTACCTTATTATTAATAGTCATTCACTTTTTCAGCATAATAATAACATAACACATTTCAATGAACACTCAAACACGAAAATAGCTCATAACCCCAACTTTATGACAGATATAGCGAACGACCGATTCAAATATTTAAGGTTTCCTTAACTCAAATGAAGATGGCGTACAATTAGTTTTTATTAAATACAATTCATTTTTTGTTGTATGAGAAGAAACCGTTGTATGAAGATTTTGATACAACGACATAACGAATGAATTTATGTTCCTTCTGGCGCGATTTTCATTTATCAACCTTGTACAATGAGAGGTGTGACGCCATCTCTTGGTATCGTCGGCAAGCATTATCATATGCACTGCGTAAGCATCATATCTCTTCTAGATCATAGAGGGCATACTTCGTTGTTTTCATTTCAAATTTGTAAATTTTTCACCTATTCTCCTTTCCTTCTTATTTGAATGAAATACTGATCAATTAAATTGTTCTTCCTTCTATTTGTTCAGAAAATAATCCCTCCAAATACAACTCGTTCTTCAAATTTGATAAGATAAATTTTCATTTTTGAAACACTCAAACTTTTTTATTTTGAGGCAAAAGCATTCGAACAAACCGAATTAGATAAAATCACCCGTCCTACGGACTCGTAATTTATCAATCGGTTTGTTTTCATACTTTTGCCAAATAAAAGAGTTTTTGTGGAAAATGAAAATTTATCGATCAAATTTGAAGGACTCGTGGTATTACCTTTGATTAACTGTACTAGACTTTTTTAACCAATTGAACTCATCAAAATAAACCTGGATTTCGGTTCACTTTCCAGGTATTATTATATTGTTCCTGTGTTCGATTTGGAGTTTTCTGAGTTCACATTCATTCTGGAAATAATCTCAACATATAATAACCCTCCTACACCAAGATCAATCAACCGTAATTTTCAAAATTTGGCTTTCAAGCAGACACTTTTGTGTGTAATAATTTCAAATGAAATTCCTCTAACTGTGGTCTCAGGTCTTCATCAAATTATGCACTCAGTCATTTGCTAAGCAAAATTCCAAAAATCATGGAAGTGCAGCCACATTTTTACCAATTGATTTTGGTGCACAAGGTATATAACCTCCGAATTAATCTCTATTTATAAAAAAGTCATTTAAAAACTTTGAGGTACATTGCCGGATGGATTTATCTTTCTTTCTATTATAATAAATCAATCAAGGAGTTTTGATTGCATGCCACGAAGATATACATGATGAATGTTAGAACTTCTCTTGGCTATGCGTTTAACTTGATCGAAACCTCTGAAATTGAAAAAATAATATAGTTAGTAGAAAGTACGATTGAATTGACAATCTAGTTATTGCCAGAATGCTAAAAATCAAAGCGTGATTACCTACACTTGAACGGGATATTCCTTTTTTTGAATTTCTAAGTGACTGTTCAATTGTATTTTTATATTTTGAGAATCACAAATATTTACTTTTTCTAATTTTTTTCTAGGTGTATCGTTGACATCATCATGAAACAAAAGGACGGGAAGTACTTGATAATGAAGGATCCCAACAAGCCTATGATTAGATTGTATGATATTCCTGACAACACGTTTGAGTCTGATGGGGAAACGGAGTCCGACGATGATGTTCCGGAGAATTCCACTGCTTTTCCTTTGTACTCGTACAATTCAAACAGTAAACGTTGAAGCTCATGCGAGGACACAAGCAGATGTATTTACAGTTATTGTGTTATTATAATAGTAATAAACTGTAAGTGAAATATTTCTGTTTTTTTATTCATGTTTTCCTTTCATTGAAATTTTTTACTTACTTTGGAAAAGTGAGTTTTTCAATAGTTTATTAGCAGTAATAACCTAGGTCATTGGTAATAAGGACACCATAGCTGACAGCGACGTTCTCGAGAAAATTGTTGATGAAATATCTATTTTCTCCAACAGATTGTCAGTCAAAAAATGAACCTTGGAGCTGAAAACCAGAAGAATTTTGCCCGCGACTGCGTAGAAGTCAACTGAACCGTTCAGTCAGCGTACGTCGGTGAAACATCATATCTCGCCTGCTTTTCTCCTACTTGATTTACATATACTATCATTTTTGGTGTAGTTTTCTGTTGGTGAAAGAATTTTCATAATCTGATCAGTATTTACTACAGAGTTGAATTGCGCTCGCGAATTGCCGCACTAGGCTAAGGCCCCGTGCTCACAATTTTCGCTCGTGCGTAATAGCTAGGTTATGAATGGTAAAAAACGGTTATAAAGAATAGGTGGAAGCAGGGAATATAAACACATGTTATGAACGGTTGTAAGCAGCAAGGAAAAATTACTAAAAATTATATTTCAACAGCCTTCACAGTACTTTAAGGAATCATTATATAGTAGCAACTTGTCAACTTACTCAAAATTATTAATTTATTGATCCCAAGAAACTACAGTAGTTTATAACAGGGACTTAGTAATACAGTGATTTACGACTGGTTCAAATATTCAACAGTTATATAACTGAAAAACAAATAAATGATAAAATCTGAAAACATGAGGAATATTCTGATATCAGTCAACATTTTTTTTTCGGATGTATCGGAAAAGCTATCCTGTTCAAAGCTTTTGAAAAATTGTGGAAGAGACATGTTTTTACACGATTGTGTAATATTGATTTCTGAGCAAAGTTCCCTCTCAAATTCAAAGGTCGCAAAGAATCGATTTGATTTGGTGTTGTGTGTATGAATGTTGTTTATACTAAAAATTTCAAATTCGAAAATTTGATTTCATTTGTGGCGATATGAATAAATTTAAATATTTTATGAAGAGAATCAATATCAAGTTGTTTATTGGGTTAATATATGTTTTTAGTGGGTTCTAGATGATCCAATTTATAAATTTTATTGCCTTGTTCTGCAATTTTTTGATTGGTCTCATTATTGGTTTGTTTGCAGTGTCCCAAACAGATACTAGATACTGTGAATTTGAATTTATTAGACAGTGATAAATATTTAGTAGATATTTAAGCAGTATGAGACGTCTAATTTTAAAAAGTACACCAATTATGGGGGAAAGTTATGTCTCAATTTTTCAATATGCTTTTCCCATGATAATTTCTCATCTATATATAATCCCAACATTTTCATTACAGGTTTGTAATCGATTCTTTCATTATCGAAAATAAGAGGAAAATTATTCGTTATTTGTGCTTCGTTCTGAAATATAAATGTATGAAGATTTGCTGTACCTAATTCAACGATAATTTACCTTATTTCAGCCAGAATGAAATTTTGTCCAGATCATTTTTCATAGAATATTATAATTGGGTTGAATCATCTGCGAAATAAATGAGAGTTGTATCGTCTGCGAATAATTTGAGGTTACCAGTGAGTTTTGATTTTGATCTCGAATTCACATGAATAAGAAACAATACTGAACCAAGAATAGAACCTTGTGGAACCCCACATTATATTTTTTGAAGGAGCTTATTCTTTGATTTTGATTCCATACAAGTTAAGTTCTATTGAATAAATAATTTTCAAATCATTTATGGATATTCTCCTTAATCCCAATATTATTTAATTTTTGCAATGAATTCTACGATCTACAGTATCGAAAGCTTTTTGCAAATCCAGAGATAACATACCAAAAATTATCTTTTGAACAATTCGCGTTCACGTCAGTCTCAAACTACCTACAGGGTAGGTTTTGGCTGGCATCTGTCTGAAAACAACTACTTCCCTGGCTAGTACCACGAAGGGCATTGTATTATATTCGACCGGTGCAAGTGCAGGTCTCTTCACAGAAGAAAATCCTGCGTTGCTTTTAGCGATACTGAAGAAGGAATTGATTTTCAATTTTGTGGGACGGACACACTTGCAGCCCGGTTTCGGGCTATTTGGCCACTCGTCAGTATAAGGCCTGCCATCATCAACATAAAGTCGATGACTTCCTATAATTAAAATCAAAATAAACTTTCATAGTATCAAGCCCCGAAAAAGAAGCATTCTGAAGAAGAGGAACTCTCACTTTCAAGTTTATGGTCAATGAAATTGTAGAAAGATTGTAATTTTGATTTGGATGTTGGCCGATAATATATCCCGCATAAAGTAATATATGGAGATTTCATTTTCATAGACTCGTATGTAGCTCATATGCCGTTGACAATATCTATGCACGTACGGATATTTTGTTTAAAAGTCCACTACCTCAAAATTCACCTATTGGGAATTTCAGCTAAGTGATACACTATCTGTTGGCAACAGAAGTTGTCTATTGATACTTGTCTCTCGAAATCATATGTTTATTATTTAGTTATAACGTCTTTTATACTGACATATTAAAAAATTTATTTTCACTCCCAATGTTCGTTCGAGCGTAATAGCAGGCTACTTATCCTTCTCGTTACGTAATGTATATGTACTTTTATTGTATTACCAACAAAAAATGTCCTTGAGCATAAGACTGTTATGAATGGTGAAAAACGGTTATGAACATAAGTACGAATAGGTGGAAGCAGGGAGTTTAACGAATGTTATGAACGGTTATAAGCAGTAAGGAAAAATTACTAAAAATTATATTTCAACAGCCTTCAAGATACTTTAAGGAATCATTATATAACTTTGTAACTCACTCAATATGCCCTTGACAATATCTATATGCACATACGGATATTTTGTTCAAAAGTCCAATACCTCAGAATTCACCTACCATCTATGGTATGAAATGGACAGACTCGTGTAGAGGAGTCTTCAAATCAAATAAAATGTTAACAGTACCTGCAATATATATATACGAATGTATAAAATTCCTAATTAAACAACCAAAATATTTTGAAACATACAAAAAATCGCATGATCACTCAACCAGGAGCAAAAACGATTATTCATATCCGCTGCATAAGAAGGCCATTTATGAAAAAAGCACTGTATATAAGGCTATGAAATTCTATAATAATCTTCCATCAGAAATAGAGAGCACACCGGTGTTGCTGGAGCATTCCTGAGGGCTTGCAAGGTTTTTCTAGGTAACCTCGAGCCTTACACACTCGAAGAATATTTTCAGAAAACTAGGGGGACATTTAACTGAACACTTTCATGTGTATTTTTGTTTTTATTTGTGGACATTTTTGTATATCAATATTTGTACTGTATTTTGTAAATTTTTTGACCTATTTTCAAGACAATGTATGAATGTATGACTAGTCCTGTGATATGTAAATACTAATCTTTGAAAATAAATTATCTATCTATCTACCTATTGGGAATTCCAGCTAAGCGATACACTATCTGGTGGTAACTGAAGTTGTCTATTGACACTTTTCTGTAGAGGTCATATGTTTGTTCTTTAGTTAACGTTTTATTACTGACATGTATTTAAAAATTCATTTTCGCAAATTTACATTATATTCAACAAATATTCACAAGTGGTGCAGGAAACTGATTGATTTTGATTGGAAAAACTTCAGTAGAAGTGATGCATATTCGAAATTCCAAATGAAAACAAACTGCTCCCACCCAATCTCCAAACATAAATTACAAACCATCTCAAATTTGATACCAAAAATTGCGACACTAGTCTTCCAGCCAATGAAATTACAGAGACGTCCAATTCTGATGTCCAATCAATGTTTCATTTGCACATCTCTGTGACATCGAAACTAATAACACATGAATCTTCTCCTGTCCATTCCAAATTTTTGTGTCATTCAAAATTATAATTCGATGGTTCTGTGTTATGTCTTCTCTACACTACTCGCGAAGTTCCTTGGCGAAGTACGGCTCTATAGAAGTCCGAAGTGTGATACTACACAATCGTTCAACTCATTTGCTCTGTGGTGCCGTTACTTTCTTTGACTCGGGCGCAAAAACCGACAACAATTATAGGTGCGGTTGGGAGTGCTCCTTCAATAATTTATTTTATACCCAAGTTTCATCGTATTACTAAACTGAAGACATTTGCATTCGACGCATGTTTTACCAACCAAGTCGACTTCATTAGGAGAACTTGGCTGGCAAAACACGTAACAGTTATTTTTTGTTTTTCTGGTCAACAAAGTATAACCTTCTTTTAGATATCTGTTCACTTCATTTAGGTAGGACTGCTGAAAATTTTGCCGTGTCAATCAATCAATTCCTACATAAAGGATCCGGGCGAATAATACTTTTTATTTATATTATCGAATGAATAAATACTTTAAAAATCAATTAAAAATTGTTTTACTTTCTGTATAAATAAATATCTCTCAAAATATTTGTATAGATTATGTGAAATGTACTCAAAGATAAATTAAAATTCAACTTGAAGCGTGAGTATACAATTTAACTAAGATTATGTAGCTATATCATAATGTCGGTTGGTGATGCTTCACACTCAATACTTTATTATCGGACAACTACAACATGCTATCTTTAACTTCTCCTGGGTTCTCAAGGGCCGCTCTTCTTTCATTGATGGCAATCACCAGTCTTCTGTGAGGACCAATTGGCAAATTCAAAGCTTTCAGGTCGTTCTCGTTTAGAAGGATGAGCGTATTCAAGTCAATATCTTGTTCTATGAATTTTGGCAAGTAGTCTCGAAGATCGAAGGCCGTTAAAAATCTTTCCAAGGGACCGTGGGGGCTATCATCTTCACTGGATTCTGAATCTGCAAAAAATAATTCGCAATGAAATGTGTGCTGTTCGATGACCTTTGTTCAACTAATCATATAAAGAGTAATAATAAAAAACAGGAATGTGTTTATTTTTCATTGAAAATATTGTTTCAGGTATATCTCAAAAGAGGGACTAGATGTTCAACGTCACGTATGTACTCCCACATATAAATGCGGGATGTTGAAATATATACCCGAATCAAGCACCTACCAGCACAACAAACTGGTATAATTGTCGCGGATCTGAGTCAAGAAGCGTACCAGGCGTCACAGCTCATTAGAGCCACCCGGCACCCACTCAGCACCGCCTCGCCTCCTGCGGCTAGTATTCTTTATATGGACTTGCATGGGTATGCGCTCACTATATCAACCCCTTAGCTTCACCGCATCGTCTCGATCGTGAGCCCTCCGCGCGCGGACGGCGGGTGGACCACTCGGTGACAACTCGCTGCCTCGCATGCTTGCCTTATTGCGTTGCCAACGCGCGGGTCCCGAGTGGACTGCGCGCTGCCCGCGAATGATTCACAGCTATGAGTGCCAATTCACGGTTTGTGAAATTTGAAATTACGAAACACACGTTTAGACCTAGTGCCAATTGTTAACAGACTACTCAAAACTTCGTGGACCAAGCGACGTCCACTCGTTGACCACTCGGCGTTCACTCGTTGACCGCGCGGGGTCCACTGGTTGACCGCGCGACGTTTATTGGTGATAACGCGGCGTCCACCTGTCGACAACGAGTGGACGCCGTGCGATGAGGCGGTGCGGGGTGGGTGCCGGGTGGCTCTAATGAGCTGTGACCTTATATGAGAAAGTAGCTTCTTGTTAGCATATAGACTGGAAAGTGAGCCCATACTGTAGAAAATATGGTATCAATATGGGTTTTCATAAAATCCGAAAAATATGCGGTCGTTTGGTGTTTTGTTAAATTAATTACACAGGGCAGATCACGTCGTATATTTTACTGGAACAATTAAGTGAGTAGAGGCAATTTATATATAGCCACCGCATATTTAAAGTTCCCATTCACTCAGCAATGGTTCAATTCAATTCAATTTTATTATCCCAAGAAACATTACATGTTTATGAATAGGGACTAAAACACACAAGTACATAATCAATAAATGAACTTTTCGAAAGTATAAAAGAAAAAAAATCCATACATTCAACGAAATTAAATATTTGTAAGTAGCCAAAATGAACTGGCTTTCAGAACTCATTATATCAGGTATATTCATTTTATTAGAATACCTGTGTTGGTGTACAATGATAATACTTTTTCATTTCTTCAATATATAACTGCTCAGGACTGCAATTCTTGAAATAAATCCGTATACGACTTTGTGTTGTGTTGCAGTTCAACACATTCAGTCCATATATCTCTATACGTCACTCCAATCGTATGAAAATGAAATCCGTATGACTCAAGAATTGCAGCCCTGCAGTATCCAATACTTTTTCTTCGACGTCTGTTCTGTAAAAGACCCACCCAGTTATGGTTCTGTCTATATCGTCGGACCACAAAAAAAAGTACTAAAAGAAGTTGTCGATATTGTTTACCACAAAAACCGTCTGAGCACGCTCTGTTGGAGGGTCATGATATTGACTTCGACAGAATGTTGGTACTCGATAAAACGATGGCCTATATTACCCATGACTCTAGAGGAGGGGCATCGAAATTTGTGAGCATATAAATAATTTCAACCACGAAGAAGAGAGTCTCAACATCCATATAGAACATGGTCGCCAGCAGTAACACAGGGACTCTTCCAATGATGGAGGAGAGGGTTCCGAGAAATCAATTAGGAAAAGTAATTGGCGGTTCGACACTGAGTCGATCACTATATACGGACATTAGGTGAACCATATTCAATGAAAGCCTCGCAGCAGAAGAGGACATTTCGATCTATGGCACATCACCAAAATGTCTGCCGCAGATGCAGTTGAACCGTGAGGTCCAGAAAACAGGTTTCTAACCCGTGGGCTATGAATTACAGAAAACTCCAGAATCGTTCATGTATCATGATGAAACTACTTGTAAAGTAACAATAAACCTTGTTGAAAAAAAAGCGCAAGTTTTCACTTCGATAATGTGTTCAAAGCAGTGCCGGATTTATATTTTAGAGGAGTGTGGGCCACATTATTTCCGCCGCCGTTCTAAAATAATAATTCTCCATATGTAGTGAGAATGGTAGGTACTTAAGTTATTTGAAAGAATGAAAGTCATAAAAAAAGGGCATCAAGGAAACAAGAATTGCAAATTTTTACCGGACTTTTTAATAGCAAAATTATCTATAAAATATCATCATAGTTCATGGTGTTCATTATCTCTGCTGCTATGTGCAGAAGGGCCAAAGAATTCATTTTTTTTTGAGACGATATCGAGCTTTGATGATTTTTTACAAGTTTTAAACAGAAAAAAACTCCTTAACACAGAACAATTTGTAGCCGGAATGGGAATTACGATGAGGAGAGCTATACCTAAGTTAGGGTACACATCAGATAGAGATTGATTCCTCAAAACGTTGAGAGAATAGGATAGGATTGATAATTTTAGATACGAATGAGTTTCTATGAAACTATAACGTATTAGTATAGAAAGCCATCAGACAACCGGTGAACTTGTTTGACTTTTAATTTTCATCCTCAGAAATTAGGCTTCCTCTAAAATCTGCCGCCCCTTGGTTGCGGCCTATATGGCCCACTGACAAATCCAGGGCTTGTTCTAGGATATCTAGGTAAGAGAAAATAACTTCAAGTTTGGCTTAACTGTGTTTCAACTCAACACCCGAATGTATTTACTTAATAAGCGAGATGATCATGAGTGAGACAGATAAGCTTGGAATCAACACATTCTCAAACCTTGTCAATTAATTACGGGTAGATAGTGACGGCAGAGTTTTGGTCTTAGAGAAGTTTAGCGCTCTAGCATGTATTCAGGTGTCACAATCTGTGAGAATTCTTTTTTTTTTCATTTATCGTCATCTTTTGAGGTAATCTGCCCTACTGCGGCCAAAATACAAGATATATCAAAACCTAAAAATAAGTGAATATATTCAAATAACTCTCTAACAGATAATTCCCAACTGTTTTTGAGAACATTTATATATTCACAGTCTTTAACAGAATTTGGCTGACTATTCAGAGTATTGAAGAGCTAGCCTCAAACATTAGCAGATACGATCATTTTGTTTCAGCAAATGGGGAACATAGAATTGTTAACTCAGTATTTATTCACATTCTGTATGAATTTCAGGGCTGATGAGGGCGTGGCATAACCTCTCGACCAATCAGGCAATTCCTGACAGAAATATGTACGTATAAATATACGGTGAGGTCCATAAAGTGTGTAACAGATGGGTTTTTTTTATATTAGCTGTACAACCGAAAAATAGATATATCGCCAAAAATTGGTGTATGTTCGATAACCAACTTACATGCATTCAGATTTTGATCAAACCCTATTCATGGCTTCAGAAAAAAGATTAGATTTACCCAAAAAAAGAACCCCACTTTTGAAGAATATAGGAAAATTTTGAAAAAAGTTCTTATGAAATGAAAAATTAGAATTATGAAATGAAAAATTAAAATTCTGACATAATTCGGTTTGTCGAATTCTGACATACAGCTTACATGGAAGGAAAAAAAACAAATAATTTTTCATTTCAGGATTTGAAACAAATATTTTATGCAGGTCGGTATGTGAAACTTTCCTTGAAATTACTCGTTTTGTTATGAAATTTCAATAATGAAGTTGACATGACGGCAATTTCGTTTCGAGTCAGGAAAATTTCCACTTAATTTTGCGGTTAGGTAGGGAAATTTCCAGTAGAATCGGATCGTAATCATAGCCACATATCTAAATTCTAGCATTTCATTAGCTTCATAATCATGAAATTTTCTTATATATTTATATTGGCAAACACAAAATTATTACCTGATAATTCGTCATCTGTCGTTTGCCTCGGACCATAGCTTTCTCCCGAACCGATAGAACTTTCCTCGTTGTTTCCGTAGAATCTACCGAATGTGTTGTTCACCAAGCTTTTCCTGGAAATATGAATATATCAATAAACGAATAACAAATCTCAACATTGTGACAACTTTTTTTGGGTAAAAGTAGAATCTAAAGTATTCTAAAGTATGGTCCATGAACCAGGAATAAGTCTGCCAGCTGTTTGGCATTGGATTTGTGAATGCTA
The DNA here is from genome assembly GCA_032362365.1 of Zygogramma bicolorata. Lineage (NCBI taxonomy): Eukaryota > Metazoa > Arthropoda > Insecta > Coleoptera > Chrysomelidae > Zygogramma > Zygogramma bicolorata. The sequence goes on along the minus strand of JAVJAQ010004156.1, from coordinate 366,597 downwards.
TAATTTCCAACATCGAAATTCTAATTTCTTCTAGGGTTGGAGCTTTTTTGCAATTTGTTACGACTTCGCCGTACGATGTGTCCGCTGAATGAGGTCTCCTCTACTTGGTGTAATATAATAATAAAAAGATAGACCTCAATGAACTCCAAATATCAAATTTCTAACACAAATACACCACATTGTTGGTAGAGGTTGCCAATGGAAGCGCTGACATATTCGGAGGGTGTACTGGCGACCCAAAAAACACTATCCCCACCAAGGGCTCTCATGATCATAAATACCCTTTCAACAGAATGTTCTGAATGGGGTCTACAGACTTCGAAGAGAGATATCGACATTTTGTTCGTTTTTCTTTCATTTCTGGACAATATTCGCTTCACCAGGAGAAGAGTTTTCCATAACGAATATCGTCTGATTCTGGTGGTCTAGAATGACTACGCCAGGCTCATTAGCTTCTATCTGCCAGAGGGTGGAGAATGAATAATTTCAATAACTCCGGCACTTCTCATTCCCTACAACGGACTCAATTTCTCCAGGAGCGTAAGGCAGCACTTGGTGTCTGGTCTAGACCATACGTATGTCTAAAATGGTAATACAACACTCGTAGTACCGCAGGATGTCGATAAATATAAACGAAAACCGCATATGTTGGACATACTGACAGAAAATGCATTACGGTTTCAGGCAAGCTACGACAGGCCCTGTATCTTGTGTCAGAGAACTCTATTCCCATCAAGCGACTTTGACAGCCCCAAGTCTTGAAGACACCATCTTGGAAAGCCATTATGAATCCCTCAGTCTCCGATTTCAGACCACTCGACCTGAGGAGTACGAATATGCCAGTCTTTTAGATGGAGCGAGGTCCTCAATGCTTTTGAAGAAGGCCCCATGCATTGGATTATCCAAATGACGCCGTAGGATTACAGAACATTCCGCGGCCTTAGGGCCAGTTGTATAGGCTCGGTTTGAGCTCCAGCGATTGAGAAGAAGAATTTGACAGAATTCGTATGCAGTTTCTCTCAAATCCGTACTTTAAACTCCACACCATATTTGAACTGAACCTATACAACTGGCCCTTGATGTTCTTTATTGATGAACGGGTTCCAGTACGGTGACAGAAGGTTGCGTGGGCCCCCTCCATGAAGGGAAATGCTCCAATTTGGCTGACTTGATGTTAAGGAGAAGCGGGTTCTCCAAAGCGGCATTGTTTAATGCAACATGCATGTTATTATTATTGATATTATTAATATTGTAAATGAGTACGTGATCCTAGATTCATCCTCTTTGCGATTTACCCATTATTTTAATTCAACAAATGTACAATTTGTTGAATGAAGATACAGTTCCTATATGCATTCCTGAATGCATTTTTTTTTGATTTTCAACCTTCCACAATCTGAATAAATAAATAATTAGTATTGGAGTCCATACAAATGTAGAAGGACATAATCTCAATCACTCCGAGAAGATTTTTTTAAGTTAGCAAAGAAAAAATGCGACTTCGCGTAGCAGTCGAACCGAACCGTTTAGTCAGCGCACGCCGGTAAAACATCACATTTCGCCTGCTTTTCTCCGACTTGATTTACATATATTATTTTTCGATGAATTTTTTGTCCAATCATAAGAATATTCAGCCTATATCAGTCCTGAGTAGTGAAAAAATTTTGATTATCGGATCAACTTACAAAGTTTGAAACCTTACCTCTTTATAATTGTTGTTCTAAAATTCTTCGTTTCGTTGACCAGATGACGAACGTCAACCCTCAGAAGTCGAAACTTGTGCGAGCAATGGATCAACGAGGCCTTACCTTTTAACGTGCGATTACCCAGCACGGTGGCCCGGCGAGGATTCGAACCCCAGCGGATAATAGTAAGTGGTATATAGATTTGGTTTCGAGAACGGAAGCAAATTTTGTTTCCGAAACGTTAACGAAAAGTATTTTCATACATATTAGTTATTCGTATTTTTTGATAGGGAAATTGAGTTATACGAAAAGTTGTTGACTAAAAGGACGTAGTTCATTCAAAAGGGACTGTTTTTCAATTAATGCAACATATTTTCGGTGTAGATTATAAATCAGCCCTTCTACACTTGTATAGATTCCAATAATAGTTCTTTTTTTTTAGATTGTGGGAGATCAAGAACCCAAAAAACTACAAAGAAAAAATGTATCAATCACAAAATAATGAGTTTCAAACAGTACTTACATTGATAGCCTTTATTGTGATTATTACAATTCATATTATAACTATAATGTTTATATGATAATATATTGGTTGAATTTTTTTAGTAATCAGAATGAAAACACGGTATAATTACTTGTGGAAGTAGAAAAATTGGTTTCAATTGAAATACCAATTATTCATTTGCTTACATCACACTTTTTTTGAATCATTCTACGAGGGCGCCCAAACCAGAACCTTGTGCGGGCAAGGGGCGGCTAATGATCTGGCCATATTAATTGGAAATACTATGGGTAATCAATTAATTGGAATGAATGTACTTGATTATACATATAGAGAATTATTGTACCTGATTACTATACTTCCCATCCCTGGTCGGATAAATATACTAGGCGGTTCTTGGTGCAATAAATTATCTGAGTCGTTTCTCATTGCTTGGAGGAAATCGGGTTGAGATTTAGACCTAGTCAATCCACCACTTGGAGGTTGATAAGTGTTAATGTACTCCGCTTCATTGAAGATTCCATCTAATCTTCCTCTCTCCTTGAAACTGGAACCCTCTAAGGTCCCTCCCAGCAGAACCTCCGAATTCCTGCGGATGCCCTTCAGAGAATTCACTGTCAGTTTTCCGTCTTCATATCCGCTCACCTGAAAGGAATGATTCATTAACTCAAGGACTCATCACATCTGGACCAAAATACAGTTACTTTTTTGTAACATTTTCAAGCAGAAAAAACATTATTCTTTCAAGTAATTCACCCTTCTTCTAAAAGCAACATAAATATTATTAATTCTCAACAATAACAATATGATGGCGGCAACGGTGGCAACATTGCAAAAAAAATCAGTATTGAACTATGGACACCCCAACGAATTGTTTTTGAATTTTGAAAATAGGTGAACAATTTGAAACAATAATAGTTTTTCCGCAATGTCAGGTAATTGATAGCAGATCAGCTACAGATTGATTTGGTGTACCTAAGATGTCTAGAAGGATGGTGTACCGAGTTATACCTGGGCATGTTTGGGGTATACTTGGCGACACATGCCTACTATGATAATAAGTATCATAGCTTTTCGACATCAAATCAGTTCAGATGGCGTTTGCAACGAAAAGAGTTACAAATTTCCTAGGAAATGTATAAACGGCCGACCTGGCGGCTGGCTATACTTATACTTTTGGACGCTGACTGATCAACAACCTATATTATTTGTTTAGAATACTGGCCAAATACCCTAGAATTGTGTTCCTTTCATTTGATTTTGTTTTTTATTAGTATGGCATTAGATTTTGCTCATTTTGTTGACTGCTCGAATCAAAGAATATAGTTTGTCGATCGATCGGTTGACTATGCACTTCCAATTAGCGTCAACTAGCAATGAAATTGAGAAACACACCACGATACGTAAAAATGACACTAATGACAGAAAAGTGTCGCCATAAAATTCTAAACAATATCGCATCAGTCCCAGCACCATCCTTCTAGACATCTTAGGTGTACCTAATACTGAGAGTATTCCATACTTTATCCGTTAGTCCAATGAGGAGCTCGGGAAACAAGATCTTGGCTTGAAAGAAATGATATCCTGGTAAGTGATATTTATTTACAAATTATCCTCTAATTTTGCTTTATGATGTGAAAGTATTTTATGAATGCTATCTATTGGTTTCGAAATTCGTGTGCTCGGTATACAAATTGAGCAAGAAAAAGTGACTTATGTGGGATTCAGTGCACATCGCACTGTAGCTGTGTGTGTCTATGAATGATAAAGACGTATCTATCAAGAGAGAGTGTGATTTTTTTATGTTACTTTTTCCATAAAAGTTTTGGTTTTCCTTATTCGGAGATGAAAAATGCCAAAAAATACTTTCTCAAGCTTTTTCATTTCAATATAACATCTAATATAGATTTCAGTTTCATTCATTCGAACATCTAGGAAACTTTCTTCTGAATTCCAAGACAAACTTTTGATTTCTTGAAGATTATCTGCCCTACCTTGAACTCGTCATCGTTATGTCCTAGTCGGTTCTTATTGGCACGTATTTTCCTTTCCACAGTACTCAAAGGACCCCGTCCATTCATGCTACCACCGCTGATGAGAGCACTGAAGGTATTTCTTCTCTCTTCTTGAGATTCCTTTGCCAGAATTGACATGGAACCACCGCTTATTCGGGATTTCAAAGTTTCCATCACTGATGGCCTGTAATCTTTACTTTTTCTCCTTTCTAATTTTTCTATCTTCTGTTCTCTTTTCACCATTCCTTCTTTGAATTTCTGAAAGAGAAATTGATTGATCATCTTTTTTGTATTGATATATACGTTATTACTACAATATAGAATATTCTAGAACATTGGAGAACAATCACGAAAAAAATCCAATTTACAAAATCTATTTTTTTAACATTGAATATTCCAATATTAGACAATTCATTTATTACCTGAGGGTTTGAAACTCACTCTCCTGGAAAGGGGCCGTTCATAAAATACGTTCGCATACAAGGGGAGGGGAGGGGTCTGGCTGAGTGTGACAAGATGTGACAAGGGGGGACGGGGGGTATACGGCAACGTGACGTTCGCCATTTAGAAAATCCTTAGACTTCTGAATAATAGAAATATTATTTATTATTTATATGTTCGTTATGAGAGAGAGATGTTTATTAATTTATTTAAATTTTATGATAATAACTAAATAAATATTTTTAATTTTCAGAATTTGTGTACTATCATTTAGAATTTATCATACTCAGCAGGGGGGGGTCCCAGTTTTTGTGACGAAATATTTCTAGGGGGGGGGGGGTCACAAAAAGTGTGACACAGCGTGACAATGGGGGGGGGGTCAGAAAAAGCTGATTTTGGTGTGACGTATTTCATGAACTGCCCCAAAGCATGGAAATTATTAACTTCAAAGATTTCCGCAGTATCTAATATTGAGTTGAATGATTTCTGATAATAAGGTACAACATTAACTGTTCATTTAAATATTTGAAATGAAATAAATGGAAATACTCAATATATAATATATTCCTTCTTGAGGAAGAGGAATCTCCTATTGTATATCGAACCACATAAGGAAGTTTTTCAACCCCTTTCACATGTTTCACAAAAAACTGTATTATCATTCACACTTATTTGTTATATCTAAGTTCGATAGGTGTGAAGGGGGCCAAAAATAGAAACTATTCAGGAAACGATGAAGAAATAATATGAAAAATATTAAAATTCGATTGTGTTTGTTGATAATTAAATTCACCTATGTTGCCATTTGTGCCGGCCCTCAGTAATAGTCAACTCACCTGTTACATACAACGGAAAGCTAAAAAAAATTAAATTGAAATGTCAGTTTCGAATCCCTGAGAATAGTTGAGAACATATTCTGTTGAGGCATACATTTTTTCACAGAAGTGTCTTCAATTAAAACATCTCGATCTATCTTGCACTTTCCTCATATTTACCTTATGTATGACTTGATTATGAAATCCAAATGAAAAGGGTTCGTACCTACCTCAATTTTTTTTTTCGCATCTTTTTTTGCTTTCTCTTGCAGAGCTTTGGCTTTCTTCTTGTCAGTAGCTTCCAGTTTTGCATGAACTCCGTCTAAAAATCTCAGTATATCCTCCCTGTTATTGACACCAGCCAATTGTTGAGGTGTTTGTTCATCGACGTCTGTTGCATATATATTTGCTCCAAAATTGACCAGAAATGTTACAATGTGCTTATGTCCTTGTGCGGCAGCCAAATGTAAAGCGGTATGGCCGAATATGTCGGATTTGTCGGGATTTCCCCTAGAAAAATCGAGCACAGAGATTAACTTTGATAGCATGATCATTAAGTTTGTCAATCTTTTTCTTTTTACAGATTGTGAAATATATATAATTTTACCAGCATTTGTTGGAGAAAACTGAATATTCAGAGCGGCTTCATTAATTGCATTTTAATTTTTTTGATGATTATATCACTCACTACTCTCTGACCTGTACGTTCAGGTTTTGTGTAGAAATAGATGGTTTCACGGATCTTTGTTTATGCGTCATGGTCTCGACCAAATTTTTTTTTTGATGTATGATGAATCAAGTGAAGGTGTTCCATAATTTATCCATTTACACACCGAAGAGCTCAAGCGATAATTTTCTCCGAGAAAAACAAGATCTTGTCTGGGATCGAATGAAATATTATCCTGGTGAATGAGATTTTTTTTACAAAGATCTGTCTAGTTTTTGCAGTCTTGTGTACATATTTTCTCTGTGTCCTATCCTTTCATATGATTGGTAAACAAATTGAGCAAGTATAAGTATATAAAAAATACACCAACGATTTTCTATACATATTCTCTTCTTCCAGAGTTCATGTAACTTGCTTATTAGTATATCTGTAACTCGTGTCTTCTTTCACACTGTGACTGTATTCACCAATTAGTATTTATGTATACCTAGACTATCAGATGACCACCTCGCCTATAGAATTACCGAATGATAAAAATATAGCTACGAAATTCACTTTCCGTTCTAATATTGACTGTTTTGAAAATGTTGAAATCATTTATTAGAAGAAAAAGGTAATGTTTTGTGTGACGAGCGTGGAAATTGACGGTTGACTTGTAGGGGAAAGAGTTCGCCAAGCACGCAAGCAACAGACGATATTTCTTCTCCGAATTTAGAAACTGTTACTTTCAATTCTTAGGAAAAATGAATAATTAGTTTCAGTTTCGAGGACAGCGAAAGTAAAACATTACGGAAATGGACATGTTTTTGATATAATTGGAGAAGAATGTTAACCCCAATGTTTGAACCTAGTCACAAGATGTCATATAAGTATATATTTTTAAAGTTATGAAGTTTGAAGAACAACTAGTCTCAAAATACCGGTTTAGAGTCTTGTTTGATATACCGTGTGTCACAGACTCATGGTACACCCCCGTTTTCTCCTTTGTTTTTCTAGCTATATTTTTGAGATTCGGAACATCGAATAAGCTCACTAAACAGCATTTCTCGACATATCTGAAAGAAAAAAACAACTTCCAATTTTTCCGGAAATGACATCAACTTTCGATTCTTGAATGGGACACCCTGTATATTGTTACATGATCGGCTAGGGATGATCATGAGGAATCCAACGATACCAGGTTTGATGATGTTATCTCCAATGACTGCGGAGATATCGTCATTTATATTATCCATAAGCGCAACGAGTAGGAGAGAGAAACTTTACTGGCGGGTCAATCCAATTCTCTCTCCCACTCATTGAGCTTATGGATAATATAAATGGCGATATCTCCGCAGTCATTGGAGATAACATCATCAAACCTGGTATCGTTGGATTCCTCATGATCATCCCTAGCCGATCATGTAACAATATACAGGGTGTCCCATTCAAGAATCGAAAGTTGATGTCATTTCCGGAAAAATTGGAAGTTGTTTTTTTCTTTCAGATATGTCGAGAAATGCTGTTCAGTGAGCTTATTCGATGTTCCGAATCTCAAAAATATAGCTAGAAAAACAAAGGAGAAAACGGGGGTGTACCATGAGTCTGTGACACACGGTATATTTGGTATACTAGAAGCAAACTGAATAATAACTGAATTCGATTGTACTTGGTATTCAGATAAAATATGACTTCTTCAATTGGAGATTAGACGACGTGCACCATTCTCATCGAGAGATATTGCATATTACTCAGGTACGTCGATAAAAAACATCAACCTATCAGTTTTATATTTTGATAATGGTTGATTCTTTATCTATTATGATTATGATTCTACCCGATAAAGTTATCGTAAAAACATCTAGGTCATTTCTACTTCATGAGTTCATATTTGAGATTGATTAAATTATGCGACTTGGTCTCAGATGACTGAATTCCTTGTATCATGCTCACATAATCGATTCGATATTATTTGAACTGGGATTTTTAGGTTTGCAAGTATGATTCGTTTTCGTAGAACTTGCACCATTGAATGATGGAAAAGCAGAGAAATAAAATGTTATTCTGGAACAAATCGAAATTTTAGGTTTAATAGAAAATTCTTCCAACGACAATTATTTTCATTCCAAAAAATACTGGAAACATATTGAGGTGGATTTATGAAACAGTGTGTGTGTATGTGAGGGTTGGTTTGGCATTAGGAGATTTCCATTTGCCACGACTGTGAGTACATTCTGAATGTGAGATTTCAAATATCTAGTTCAATACTTATCAGAAAATTCATTATTGAATTGTAACGAGATTCAGTTATTATAGCGAGCAAAGATGTGATTTTTTGAATGTTGGTGTATAACATGATCCGCTGATAATAAGTGTAATGTATACTTTTCATAGTGAGAGTACCAGTGAAACTTAAAGTTGGAAAGTACTGTTGCACAAATCTACCTTTATAATTCGTTATTCAAAGTAGTCACAGCATCCTACAGTTTGAGAAAGCTACTATTGTAGGTACACAAAACATGTGTCGCATGTTTTGTAGCCACGTCTAATGAAAAATGGCTTCATTTGAATTTAAAAAAAATTTTTTTATATGGATTTTTATCAGGTATTGGGTGATGCTAAGGAGAAAAATTGCCTCAAGCAGCGATTTTTATTTTTAGGGAGAAGCTCTTTATTAATTCATTTTCAACCTTTTCACTTCCACCACCTCGACTGACTGAGATCCAACCCTTAAATCTCAAAAGGTATTGGGTGTCGAGTGACACCTCGTTTGAAAAGTCCTGACTTGGTCTTTACATAGCTTTGTACATGTTCAAATTTGATACAGTATATAAGTGCCGAAGAAAAACATTACTAAGAAAATTTTCCGAAATGGGATGTTATGATTTTTTTCTCTTTCAAGGAGAATTGTGCATTTTGTAGCCAACACGGTGTTTATCAAAAATTGCTCAACTGTTGAAAATTTTTGACATAGTCAGTGAGCGTACTTGAACACTAGTGATAGATCACAACATATTCTGAAGAATTTGTTCTTGACAGTCTAAATTACCTACATAGTAGGTTCATGGGCTGACACTTGTCAAAAAACAACTACTACTTTGGCCAGTGCAGTGTTCTTCGCAGAAAGATTTCCCGTATTCGCTTCGGGGATACATGTGCCGGAGTTGATTTGGGAGCTGTTGTTGGAAAGCTTGTACTGAAATGTTGAGGCCTGCAAGTGTGTGCCCGTCCCCAAAAGTTAAAATTAATCATGCCACTTGTATGAAAAACTCCGCACTGGCACCGGCCGGATTTAATTCAACGCCTTTCGTGGTACCAGCTAGAGGAATAGTTGTTTCCTGATATGTATCAATCCATAAACCTACTGTGTAGGTAGTTGAGACTGAAAGAATTGTTCAAAACATGATTTTATTTATCGCCAGTCTTCAAGTATGCCCGCAGACTGTGTCGAAGTTTTCAACAGTTAAACAATTCTTGATGTACACTGTGCTAGCAAGCTCAAAGTTCAAGATATCCCCAAGAGATTTTCAGTTCGAAATAATAATTGACGGGTTCGAACAATTTTTTTCCTAAACGACAACTATGAGAAATCGGCCTTGTTTCGTTTTCATTGGCCCACCTTGTATGTGTACATGAGTCAACACACACTCGCAAAGTCAGGTAATTGAACACTTGGCGACAGCGAAGTTTGAAGTATTTTATAGTATATTACATAACGAGGAAGGTAAGTAGCCTATTATTCACGAGCGAAGAATTGTGAGCACGAGGCATTAGCCGAGTGCGATAATTCGCGAGTGCACGTAACTAGCCTTATCCTCGAGTTGCGTACTGTAATTTTGCTACTCCCACCACGCTTGTGCGGTGATTTCTCGTGTTGTAGCACAATTTTTTTCGTTATTACTCATTTTCATTAATCGACGAGGCACTGAATGACAGCAAGTAGGTAAAACAATTGCTTACTTCATGGATATAATTAGATATAGAACCAATCCACAAACTGTTGAACAATAAATTTCTTAGAAGTATGTTTTTTATTCAATTTCACAAAGAAGTTGAAACGAAAATTCACTAAACTCGGTTGTTGTAAAATTGAATGTAGTCATGAAATCAGATTTATCAGGTTACATTACATTACATTCTAAATGAGCCATTACCTAACTGCTGTCAAATACGTAAAGAACGGTTTGAGATAGTGTTATATATTATTTTATATTATTGTTTAACAAGACTCGGTACATACAAGTTGTCACGAATGTCAATGTCGAAAATACATAGTTTGAAAACGTTCGTCAAATCATTATTCGAAATATAATATAAATATACAACAATTTGGCGACGAGGATGAAAGAAAGGAGTATATTCAGCATTGAGTGAGATATTCAGTTAATATCCATCATTGTTCGCTACTAAAAATCAGATCGAATTACTTCAAGAAAATGGCTCAAGATCTTACACCACTTATTGATGCTCTCAGTGGACTAATAAGTAATTTACAGCAGCAACGTCCAACTACAGTGAAAGACATCCTTCAAACGCAAGTTTTAACCTTTGAATCTTTCGATGAACATTCGGAAAATTTTGACAGCTATTGTCAGCGACTGGAAAATTTTTTCAAACTCAAAGGATTGCATAACAATGATCCTGAAACGAACGAAGCCAAAGTAATGGTACTGATCAACTGCTTAGGAAGCAAACATTATAAACTACTTTCAAGTTTGACTTCGCCTGACATACCTGCCACCAAAACTTATGCGGAGTTGATAGATCTCCTCAAAAATCACCTTTCACCCCAAAGGAATGTACTAGCGGAACAACATAAATTCTTTTCACGAACACAGTGTCCTGGAGAATTAATATCATCCTACGTAGCAGCTTTGAAGGAACTAGTGAAAACATGTGATTTTCATTCAGAATGTGGCGATAAAAAATGTTCGAAGTCAGTAATAGATCTTCTACTCAGAGCACAGTTCATTCGAGGTCTCGATGATTCAGAAATACGTGAAAAGATTCTTCAACAAGCTAAAATCACATTCGAAAAGACACTTGAAACGGCACTAGCAATTGAAGCTTCAAAAGTTCAAAATCGAGAAGTCTATCAAAGCTCTTCTACATCAGCCATTCAAAGAGTAGAAACTTCTTCGAGGAATAGAGAAAGAAGCCCCAGTCAGAGGAGAGCATCAAGGTACAAGAATAAAAATCAACCAAATGAACCAAACTTTTCATATATCGTAAAGTTGATTTAGAGAAACTGGGATTATCCGGCAAATGTCTACGATGTGGTCGGAAAAATCATAAAACCCAAAATTGTTCTGTTGAAAATAAACTCGAATGCAATTCTTGCAAGAGAAAGGGTCACATTTCAACAGTGTGTATTTCAAGCTTGATGAAGAGAAAACAGAGTGTTCGCAATATTGAATTTGAAAACGAATCTGATTCATCTGAGGATTTCTCTATAAATCGAATTATTGACATTTTTGCCGAAACTGCTACAAATCTCTACGAACCAAAAATGCTGATTGAACTCAAAATAAATTGTAAATCATGGAAATTTGAATACGATACTGGTAGTCCTGTTACAATCATATCACAAAAGGATTTTGAAAAATTGAATCTCCAAATGAAATTGCAGAAAACCGATGTTTGTTTTCGATCATATACAAAGCATATTTTCAAACCATTGGGGTTAGTACAAGTTTCTGTTTCGCACAAAGGAAAGAAATTCTTGGGTGATCTGTATGTTGTACCCAATTACGGAAGTGCCATCCTCGGAAGAAGATGGATTCGAGCTCTCAATATAGAACTGCATGATGTCGATAGTATTTCAAACCAATGTCAAAGTCAATGTCAAAGTCAATGTCAGAGTCAATGTCAAAGTCAATGTCAAAGTCAATGCCAAAGACAATGTCAACGTCAAAGTAAAAAAGAAATGAGGTGTGTGTCAAATATCACTCCAAATCAAGAAAATGCAATAAGAGCAATTCTCAATGAATTTCAAGATGTTTTTCAATCAGAAATTGGCAAAATACTTCATTATAAATGTTTTCTTCTCAAAAAACCCGATTGTAAACCAATATTCATCAAACCCCGCCGAGTTCCATATGCTCTTCAAGAGGAAGTGGATCTAGAATTGGATTCTCTAGAACAACAAGGGATTATTGAAAAAATGGATCATTCAGAATGGGGTACACCAGTGGTTATCGTTCCAAAAAGCGATGGTAAAATCAGAATTTGTGCTGACTACAAAGTTACAGTGAATAGCCAACTACAGAACAATCGATATCCTATTCCAAAGATCGGGGACATTTTCAATTAAATGAAAAACGGAAAATTTTTCTGTACTCTGGATATCTATAAAGCCTATCTCCATCTTCCCGTAGACGATGAAAGCGCTAGATTACAGGCGATATCAACCCATCGAGGTACCTACTTGGTAAAACGATTATTTTTTGGTATCAAAACGGCTCCTAATGAATTTCATAAAGTTATTGATCAAATTGTTCAAGATCTAGAGGGCACCACCGTTTATTTCGACGATATATTGGTACAGGGTTCTACAATCGATGAATGTGAATCAAGACTCAAACAAGTTTTATACAGATTAAGAAAATATAGTTTACATTTGAACCGGAATAAATGTAAGTTTTTCGAAAATAAAATCAAGTACCTTGGACACGTCATCTCAGAACATGGACTTGAGAAATCAAATGAGAAAGTGAAGGCCATTATGGATGCACCAAGACCAAGAAATGTCGAAGAGATCAAACAATTTTTAGGATTGGTAATGTATTATGCAAAATTCATCCGAGGCGCTTCCAATATTCTATATCCTCTTAATAGATTACTTCAAAAAAATATCAAATTCAAATGGACCACTGAATGTGAAGCTGCTTTTATCAAAGCTAAAAATGAAATATCCAACGATCAAGTTCTTATGCCTTTCACGCCTGAATTGCAAGTAATTCTGGCCACAGACGCCAGCCCTTATGGATTTTCTGGAATTTTGTCACATCGTCTCTCTGATGGCACAGAACGACCTGTAGTTTTTATATCCAGATCTCTAACAAAATCTGAACGGAATTATAGTCAGCTCGATAGAGAGGCTACAGCTATATATTGGTCTTTTAAAAAACTTTTCCAGTATATCTATGGCAGAAGTTTCATTCTTGTAGTGGATAATAAACCACTGATGACAATTTTCAACCCATCCAAACAGTTACCAACATTAACTGCTACACGAATGCTTCGTTATGTGCAATTTTTGTCAGGATTTGACTATACCATAGAATATAGGAAATCAATGAAATTTCAACAGAAACAATAACTGCTTCCAAAATTGCTGAAGAAACCGCTACAGATCCTGAACTGATAGATCTCAAACAATCTCTCAGTGATGGAACCATTCGAGATTCAGAACTATCCCTCCAAGATGGAATATTGTTCCGAGGACGAAGAGTAATGATTCCAAAAACACTTCAACCAACCATACTCAAAGAACTCCATGCAACTCATATTGGAATCGTTAAAATGAAAGCACTAGCTCGAAACTATTGTTACTGGAAAGGTATCGATTATGACATAGAGAATCTTGTTAAAAGTTGTCAGCCTTGTTGCGATATAAAAAAAAATCCAGTTAAAGCACCAATTCACAAGTGGGAACCACCTACAGATAATTGGCAGCGTGTTCATATGGATTATGCTGGTCCATTTCTCAATAACTATTTCTTCATTGTAGTTGATGCTAAATCAAAATGGCCAGAGATTCTTATGTCGACCCAAATTCCAACGACTACTAGCACAATTCACAACTTGCGAGAAATATTCAGTCGTCATGGGTTACCAGAAATTTTAGTAAGTGATAACGCTTCAATTTTCAAATCAAATGAGTTCAAAGACTTTTGTCTTCGACATGGTATTTCACAGCGTTTTATTGCTCCAGGATACCCAGCAACAAATGGTCAAGCTGAACGCTATTGTCAAACCTTGAAGGCAAAACTGAAATGCATGTTGCAAGAACCTGGAACCCTACACGAAAAATTATATTCATTTCTATTCAGATATCGAGTAACACCTCTTCCATGTGGAAAATCTCCGTCTGAAATTCTGATGAATCGACATCTGAGGACAAAGTTGGATCTTATTAGACCAGGACCCAAGAAGAATACAATAACAGAACAACCACACTTTGATAAATCATTCAGACTTGGAGAAAGAGTTCAATCTAGGAATTATTCAGGATCTCAATTATGGAAATATGGAACCGTTGTTGAGCGACTGGGAAAACTACATTATTTGATCGAGTTAGATGATGGATATATAATCAAACGACACTATAACCAATTGAGATGGTGTCAAGTTCCGAAACAAAACGACTCAGACACTTCCACCCAAACTCATCAGAAGAATTCCCAATTTGTTACGACTGTTAAAAAAAAAGTTTCGTTTGCCGCACCACCAACAGTAGATGCCAGTAGTATACCAAGAGTAGATGCTAGACCACGAAGCAGATCAATTAGTCTGGATGAATCTATTGATACTTCGCCCACAACATCGTCGACTGAAAATAACAAAGTTACCAATGCTGAACAACCGAACAGAACATCGGTAAATGAATCACCGAAACCACAGTCAACAAAAGACTCATCATCCGTTTCTGATCTACGTCGTTCCACTAGAATCAGAAAGCCTATTGACCGCTTGAATTTGTGAATGTTATTTTTGTCACTTTGAATAATTTCATTTATCGTAGTTCTTTCAATTATTGTTTAGTGTATCTCAAATTTTAAGCGGCGGAAAACTGTTATATATTATTTTATATTATTGTTTAACAAGACTCGGTACATACAAGTTGTCACGAATGTCAATGTCGAAAATACATAGTTTGAAAACGTTCGTCAAATCATTATTCGAAATATAATATAAATATACAACAGATAGTGAGAGTAGAAAAAAATTGTTATGCATATATATTTTTTTGTAAAATCTTAAATTCGGCAGTGGACTAGTTTATAGTACATATTAAGAAAGTTTGAACTTGGCCAGACAACCTAGTTAAGCATCACGGCAAGTCAGCACACCGCAAAAGTTGTCGTGATATTGAGGATGGTATACGATGTCCATGATAATTGACTGAAAAATCGTTGATAACCTAAAAAAACAGTTTGTTAAAATCAGCAGGCGGTTGAAGTGCGGATATCAGCCAGTGGGGCTCATGATGTATAATACAGCCCCATTATAATGACATATGAACCATCAAAAAACTATTGGAGTTTTATGTCACCAGCTGTTAGGCTATAAGGTGCTCGAAGAAATGTTTCACAACAGTAAGACATCAAGGAGTAGGCTACCAGTCAGTAAAATCTTACCCTTACCCTCTTCCACATAATAACCTCAGCGCGTCCAAATTTCCGTAAAATGCAGCGTATAAGGTCGGCGTCATGCCTTGTTCATCCCTCGTGTTGCAATCTCTCTTCGTCGTTTCTTTCAGTATCTCTAAGATACCATCTTTTGCAGCTCTGTAACAAACCGATGCAATATTTTAGGAAAATACCCGCGACTGAAGAAATGACTGCATAATCATGGTCAATTCTGGAAGACATATACCGGGTGACACAGGATCATGGTACACCCCCCGAATTTCCGTTAGTTTTGAAGGTGAATGATTGAAATTTGGGATATACCATACACATAGTAAGCGGCACTTTTCGACCTACAAATGTATTTTTCACCTTGGGTTTCGCCGGAAGTAATTCCAACTTTCGATTTTTGAATAGAACACCCGGTATATTATTGCATTTCTGAAATCTGCATATCTTTCTCCATCCAATGATATCACATGATATTTCACACTTCGAAATTATTGATAATTCAATTTTTAGTTCTACATTTCAGTGTGCCATGATGGTTCCGATTCGTTCCAATTGAACAGTAGAATGCTAAAAAATCGAAAAATACCAAATTGCGTTTTTAATGAGCAAATGGAGTTCATCGTAATCGATTTTCGGGTGGAAATGGATTTTCTCAAATGGAACCATATTGGTATCGAGGTACCATTTATTACTACTGTTAAGGAATTTATTCCTACGTGGTAATAAGATGTGCGATGAATACAGTCAAAATTACCTCCAGAAGAAAATAAGAAAATACAATTATTTTGTTCCAGTTTTGTTTTAAGAAGTTGCTAAGGAGGCTTCGAAAACAATGACATTATTTCTTCAGATTGTCAAATTAATATTTTTTGGGTTATCTTTGTTTTAGTTGTGTATTGGAAAAGTCTTTAAATTTGTTATTTTTTTCGAAAATACTGCACATTTGTACAAGGGATGAAAAAGCGGACATGTTAGTCTTTTATGATATCCTGATAGACAATGTCCAGCGAGCAATTATTTCAATCGTATGTAAAGCCAGTGTATTATATTAGTAGTGTTTGTGACTTTACCGAAGAAGACGATCTGAAATTGTGAATTTTTTTAATGAATTAACTGAGAACGCCAAATACTTCTTTTCAGTAGTTCCAAGTCCTGCCCTGATCTACTCGATCCATCACGTGCATTTGTTTACGATCACTCTATCTTTAACGTAAATGCTCTACAGTAACTGATTACCTTCAACAGGCATTCGAAGAAAACGTAACGAACGAATGGTCCTGTGCGATGGCCTCAAAGGTAACCTTATTTGACAACTATTGATTTCTTCGTTTGAGGCCATGTGAAAAACATTGTGTATGCATCCGCCGTTACAACCCGCGAAGACCTGGAGCTGCGAGTAAGACGCGCAAATAGCGAAAGTTTTTCAAGAAACAGCCATGAGAGTTTAGAAGTGCATTGACGCTAATAGACAACATTTCGAACAATTGTTGTAATGTTTTGTGTTCATTTTATTATAGATATAATTAATATATTATTACATTTCAACTTCTTGGCATTAAATTAGAACAAAATAATTGTGTATTCTTATTTTCATTTAGTTGTCATTTTGATTGTATTTATCGCATATTTTATTAGTAATAATGAATGGTACAATATAGTTCCATTTGAAAAAAATGAGTTCTACCCCAAAATCGATTACGATGAACTCCATTTGCTAAATAATATAAAAAACAATTTAGTATCAATTCGTTTAGGCCAGTCTCAAATTACCTACACAGTAGGCTTCGGCTGGCACCTGTCGGAAAACAACTACTCCCCTGGATAATATCACGAAGGGCATTGAATTATATCCGACCGGTGCCAGTGCAGGTTTCTTGACCGAAGAAAATCCTGCATTTGCTTTTGGCGATACAAATGAAGGAATTGATTTTCAATTATAGGGTCGGACACAGTTGCAGACCGGTTTCGGGCTATTTGGCCATTCGTCAGTACAAGGCAGTGCCATCATCAACAAGTAGATGGCGCAATAACTTCGTTGTTCGCATCAGCTTTGGTCGGGGCTTGATACTATGAAGGATATTGATTTTTAGTAATGGGAAGTCATCGACTTTATGTTGATGATGGCACTACCTAGTACTGACGAGTAGCCAAATAGCCCGAAACCGGTCTTCAAGTGTGTCCGTCCGTATAATTGAAAATCAATTCCTTCTTTGTATCGCCGAAAGCAAATGCAGGATTTTCTTCTGTGAAGAAACGAAGAAACCTGCACTGGCTCCGGTCGGATAAAATTCAATACCCTTCGTGGTATTAGCCAGGGGAGTAGTTGTTTTCTGACAAGTGCCAGCCAAAACCCACTGTGTAGGTAATTTGAGACTGGCCTGAACGAATTTTTCGAAAGATGATTTGATTTAACGCCAGTCTTCAAGTATGCTCATTGACTATGTCGAATGTTTTCACAATTTAGTATTTTTGACGGGATTTCGATTGGTCTAGCATAAGACGGGTCAATTGGAAATTGGTCATATATTATCACAAATTTCAATCAATTACCTTCAAAACGGGGTGTTCCATGATCCTGTGTCACACGGGTTTGGGTTGACATGGACAGTTGATCGAGGTGGTGACATTTGTTTACTATTGATTATTAAACATTCGTACGAGTGCGCTCAGAACAGAGCGTATTCTTTGAACTGATCATTGTGGCAAAATCATTTTTCACCCTCGATTTCAGATTTAGGTAATTGATTCTCAATTAAACGGTTCAATCAACTACTTGAAATTTCGAACCACGTTTGATTTATGATCGGCTGGGAATCAACAGCCCTTTGGTTACTGATATCATTACCATTCACTGACGAAGGTCTAAATTGGTCTGTAGGTATAACTGATTCCTCCCATGAGGATTTTGCTTCTTGTGATTTTAACCATCGAGATTATAATTTTTTTGGTAAGTCTAGCCAACCTTGACTCCTGCCAATACAGAATACTTAATCTGTCGGAAAAACTAAGGCTGTGTCTTAGTGATAGATGACCCACTGGGAAAAAATCATTCAAACCGTTTTCTATGAAAATCAAAGAGATTTCACAATTGGGGGATGAATGTGATTATTTCTGAAAGTTCATAAATATACAATTTTTTCATGCGAACAGAAATATGAATTTTTTCTTCTAGAATTTTTCTTGATGCTTTCGTTGCAAACTATGATGTACTCGAGGATGTACTTTTATTACTGAATAATGATTTATAAACTTGATGACGAAGTATCGATGGGATTGCAAAGATATCGCTTATGAAGTATCCGGTACTACTCATTTTTATTGTCGGAGATAAGATAAACAGCATTATTAATGATCATTAATACTATTGGTGACATAAATATAGGGAAAAAGTTATCTACCGATATTTGATTTATGCATCAACGAACAAAGCCCGAAGTCGAAAACAAATCCCTAGCTGACTAACTTCAATAATGAATAAAACGGATTTAATCAATAAAACTGTAGTTCCTGTGAGAAATGAACCGATTTCAATTGTTATACTTACTTATGATATCTAGTAGTTGTCATTTTTCATTTGGGAATAGTTTCACTGCAGCAAAAAGATACCCAGATTTATTTTCAGTTCCACAAAAATACAAATAATTGTTATTGTCGTTCCCGAACAAATATTTACATGTCAAATTCCGCACATATATGAAACCTACTAACGATTTGTGTATGGACTAGACTACTGATATCATTCACCTGTGTTTGGCCACCTGGCAGGTGAACCAATTAAGATAATCGGTCATGGTCGTTTTTAACGAACATAGGCGATCGGGAATGCGTACTAGAACTTGGTGTCAATGGAGGTATTTTGAAACTGATGGCGTCATCTTTGGAGTGTTTGATAGACTCCGATTTGAATTTTCACAATCTTATTGCCCAGTGATTCTAACGGTATCTGTAGCGGGAGAGCAGTCTATATCCATGGCTCCATTCTAGATGGCGGTATCAGTAATAAATCGAGAATAAAAAACGAGCTAGGTTCAGCTTGTTCATTTCATCTTGTCACGGAAATAAAGACGTATTGCGCAGTGCAGGACAAGCACTCATTTGCAATCTATTGCTAGTTTAGTGCGCAACCGGATGTGGAACCAATTACCATGCCAAGTTGGATGGATAAGCTGTGGGTATTTTTCACTCATTCTGTTAGATTAGAAATGTTATTAGAAACGGAAAAGAAAGCACTTCGTAGTTTCGATGAATGACTAATACAAATTTTTGGCAAGGTAGTGTTTTACGAGTGGTAACAGACAGTTTATATCTGCAGCGTTTTCGTGAATCAAGGACAATAGAGGGAAGGAACGAGTGACGTAAGATATGTCGATCATTTGTAAAACGGTAATAGATTATGCATCACAATTGTGGGCTAGTGTTATAAGTGGTAACAAGCGATGATTATAAGCCACATGTGAAAATAGGTGGTAAAACTAATGTTATAAGCGATTATAAGCGGTAACATCCGAAAAATTTCTATACTAGGTTAGGAGGAAAATTGATTTCAGATCCGCTGGATCTGCATATCTAAATTTTTCATGCATTTCTTATAAGTTGAAAATTCATCAACTCCCAAGCACATTTTTGCCATTCAAAGTAGATACTGTTTAAATAATCATTGACGTCGGCTAAAAATTGTTCTAAAATTGTTCGTTCCGTTAACCAGCTGACGAACGTCAACCCTCAGAAGTCGAAACTTGTGCGAGCAATGGATCAACGAGGCCTTACCTTTTAACGTGCGATTACCCAGCACGGTGGCCCGGCTACACATAACATTCGAAATTGGTGTATGAAGTTGTATATTTGGCAATTGAAGAAAATAACGTTGAACATAACAGTTGAAGGTGAGCCCCAATACTCAATAGTGATGGTTGAGAACATTTGTAAAATGCTTGAAATCTTGTCAACTTTAGACGATATTTTTTGTACAAATCAATTACCCTAAAACCAAAGTGATATTGATGGCACTTGACGCGCGTTTCGCTAACAAGGTTAGCATCTTCAGGAGAAGAAAATTGATAGTATATCTAAGGGCTAGGGTCACCTATTTATATACTTAACAATCCAAGGTAGTGCAAAAACTACTGTGTTTTGGTCTGGTATGGACTTCGTCTGTTACAACTACGCATTCTGATTAATTCCCAAATATTAAACTCAAAAACGGGCTGAAAGGGCCATGGTCACCATTCATACTATTTTTGCATTTTGCTATTACTAGGAATGCTTCTCCTGGAAATGCTAATATAAAAATAATAATATCAGTTTGGTGTTAGAATAATTTGTCTACAAAAAGTTTTCAACTTTTTCATAAAAGTTTCCAATCTCTATGTTCATCAATTCATCATAGTTAAAATGCACTTTACTCCTAAAGACAAATATCCAGAGGCATAAAGGTTTTATTAATAAAAAGATAAGAATTGAGGGTGGAAGTATGAATAATGATTTTTTTGAACATTTGAATGGACGTAGTCGACTTCTACATTGTATAATATTTCTTGTTTGCCTTCCAAACCGGAAACAAGTCGAGTGAGGTGAGATCGGGTAAGTGTGAACGCGTTTTCTATAAGTGGAGCTTGTGAGCAGAATTTTTGTAATTTCTAGGTGTTTAAAAATTTCAAAATAAAGTAATCGTCATATGCTAATGTCTGCTTAGAAAGTTACATATCATTATTGTGATGTGACAACTAGAATTCATTACAAATTATTTTTCGGAACATCAGAACCTTGAATCACACTTTCCTATAGGTCAAACAAAGATTTGAGCATGTCTATCCAGATGGCATATTCCATAATATTCCACTTTTCTCATTCTAATGATTAAAATTTTCCAAATCAAAGGAAATAAAACGTTTTGTCTTTGCTAATAAGATTCATATGTAACACTTTTTTTCCAGGCAACCTTATTTGTATTATTAGGATACTGAATGACTCAACCAGAAGAAATACAACTCAAAAACACATTGTTGTTGTTGTTACTAGGTTTATTGGACATATAACCCAAAGTCAAGTTTATTGCTATTAGTAAGTGTGTGTGTATCAGGCTTGTTACTAACTCCCTACGCCTTACTCAGGAGCAGCATGGTTATTCGCGGACCCGTCAACCATGAAACGTGGCAGGAGTCATTCGCCAACACGACAGAGAAATTCTTATAAAGAAAAATCTCTGCCCCGTTGGGGAAGCGAACCCGGGTTCATCATTTATTCCACCATGAATTCAAGTTTTGACCACTTTTTCTGTTCCAGAGTATTTGGATCACATTGACTGTCCTCCAAATCTCCGAAGTTTAATGAATTTCGCATTCTCAATACTTGATATACAAGGAAAGAACTATGAATAGCAAGATACACAGAATTTACCTTATAGCTAAGTGAAGGGAAAATTGATCCACGAAATACTGTATCGCTGGCAATTGCTGTCTTATAAACAAAGTTCTTATCATAAAAACTTATTTTCATGTATTTGAATAAAATTGGGTGGTTGGTACTATTCACCAGAAAAAGTCAATTTTTGGCAGTAATTGAATCGGAAGAAAATTAAACTCAAGCAGAACTCCTTTTTTCCTATGTAAATTTGATATAGAATCTTTTCCGAGAGAAGATATTTTTACACCCCATGTTAACAGCCAAAGTCTTATTCTGTCTTCGAAAACACGTTATTAAATTTTTCATAGATAGAGTTTTGTAACATCAGCGAATATTCTTTGCTAAAAATTCGATTAGTGAAAATCATGAACTGTTTCGATTTATATTCAGTCAGGTTTATTTACCATAAAATTCATTTTCAACTTCGTATATATCTTGATCTAAAGCTCGATGATCTTCGTCACCTGTTGCTCTCTTGAAGAATACCTTGTGATTGGTCAAATTCTGGGAGAAACTTGCGACGAACACTTCTGTATTGGTGAGCCCACTAGTCCTACTTAAAACTGCCCAGTTCATCAAAATATTGAAAATTGTTTTCAGAAGAACCCATAATACCATAAGACATATGATTGAAACCAGTAAAATTTTAATTTGGTTCAGTTGCAAATCCAGTATTTCCATATCGATCCCCACTGAAATATCATTTTCTTCAATAAAATAAGAACACCTGGTCGATTCATCATCGTAAACTAGGGTCGAATCTTTATCCGTGAGCCACATTGATATATTATAACGCAATTTTTTTTCTTTCAATGTTATTTCGAAATTTTTATCGAATAAGTTAAATTCGATATCTTTTTCTTTGGCGAGGTAGAAAGGCCGCTCAAGATTCAAGCAATAATCCACCATATTATACATATTCCAAGCTATCACAATTTGATCTTTATAGCAAAAATTCTTCACATTTTCGCATCTTATGGTGTCTGTTATTTTGATCTCATTGCTTCCGATATCGAAACTAGCACTCTGTTTGTACACAGAACCATTTTGATAGTCGTGTTCCAGCGTTACATTAATATTGAATTGAGTCAGCCTTAGAATCCATGTAGTATCCGCAATCTTTTCTGTTCGATATTCTCCAGAAAGAATACCGCTACTTGAACAGTTTCCACTATCGTACTCACACAAATAGTATACATCCACATTCTCTACAAATTTTATAACATGCACTATTTTCTCTAGAGATACCTCAGTTGCGAGCAAAAACAACACGATAAATATGTTAAGCCTCATATTTGCACTGTGTTGTCTCAATTCATTGGTTTCTCCTGCATCTAAATTAAAACTCAACAGCTATCTATCTTGCTAAAACCGCACTATGCGTAGTTTGTGGTATCGTTATCAGAAATTATAAATAGAAACTAATTATTTCAAGCAAAGAGTGCTTCTTTCAAAGGCAAATGCTGACAAAGCCGTATTTGCCGGAAAAATATTCAAGGGGTGGGGCTGATTGAAGATAAATCAATTATAATAGAACTCAGAGCGAGTTGCAAAAATCTTGACCAATTGAGATACAGAATGAAATGTTGAAAATTCAGTACAGGAACGATAATAACCACAACAATTGTGCCTGGACAGAACTTTATCAAGAGTTCTATGAAGGGTTACCCAAAAAGAATTTTCCCCTACATTTTACCATGTGTGATCCATTGTCTGAAATATCTTTTCACGATAAACATTTTTTTAGAATTTCAGATCATTCAAGTTACCCTATTCAATATGGCGGCGTTGGGTTTCTTTGGAATACAACACTGAAGATTTCCGAAACGAGCGGATATATTGAGAATCTCTGAAACAAGCTACAAGAAGACGACCCCTGAATTTATTCCAGATGTATTATAACATATCTGAAACAACGATCGAAATGTCTCATGAGGTAGAATTTTTTAAATCATTTTTCTCACTCACAATGGAAATTGCGGCGGTTATTTTCATGATCTTAGGTACATGTACTCCGATTATCACGCAGTCGAAGTTCTGTTCAGACACACCATCATTTTCGTCATTGTCATTGTGAACACTGATATTTCATTTTATTCACTTGATATACCAGCCTTTGTGTTCCTATTGGGATTACAAGTTAAGGTTGTGACTTTTTTTTTGAAAATCCCAAGCGTGAAATTTTGTGAGCGACTATTATAGTTTTAAGTGTTTTTTTTGAATTTTAATGTGAACATTAACCATGAATTGTGCTTGATGAACATTAGTAACAATTATTAAATCCCAGAAGTCATATATATAATTCGTTAGTTCATCAAAAGGAGAACACAAAATGGCCCTGCTGCCATGTCCAAAATGGGGCAACGCTATAAAAAAATAACAAAAATTTTTTTTTGTTTGGGTTTCTGTAATGATAAGTCTCCCGTTCCGTGATTGTTCCTCAAGGTAGAGGAGGGGTAGGACTATATGAAAAAGCAGTGCTGCCAACCCCCTGATGGGGCTTATCAGGTGCTGCCGAGAGATTAGTGACCCCTCCGTACCCGAGTTTCTATAATCATCGGACTCCTCAAAGAACCAAAGTATTTCTGAAAGATCTTCATTTTTTGCGTAAGAAAAACCACTGCTGCCTTTTCCAAACAGTGGACAGCATGGCGGCAGCAGCGTTTGAAAGTCGCTCTCCGCGCAACCGATTTTGCGTTTCAATTCGGTTTCATTAGAAATCTTCCAGGTTTTTTCTATTTGTATTATTGAAACACTCCTGCCACTACCACGAACAATGAATATTACTTATCGTTGATTGTTCAAACAAATGAAATCGCATGTTTTTGCAATTTTTTCGATTTTTCAACCGTTTTCATTGTCGTCGTCGTCGTTTGAAAAACATCATACATGATAGATGGAATAATATTGAAATTTGGATTGAATAATTCGATTATTCATGTTAATGAAAATATCGTTATATCTTGGACTCACGCTGTGCTGGATAGCCAAATCGTAAGTGACCATAATTTTCGATTGCTCGCAGTGCCTGGCAATAACAGCATTATTCTTCAGAGTGTGGTTTATAATTTCATGGGACGTTGGAGAACGATTAATGAGCACAAAATACTCAACTATTTGCATTTCGCTTTCGTCTACGGTAGTCATGCAATTAAATCTAATTCCCATTGGAATTCTGGCAAATTGGAAAAATGAGAAGTGTTAAAATAATACGCGTTTCCTGACGAGTAAACTCCATCCTCGAATTCTATGAGAAAATATTTGGAAGTGAAGTAACACGTCATTAATAGGCAATTTTAAACCACCGAGTATTGATTCGTCCTGCAAGCCAGTAGTATGCATCCTAATGTTATTCAGTGTACCTTCTACTTCTTATCGATTGCAGAAACTGCAGGGGATAATTGCTTTGGATTTATTCAGAAAAATCCATTCCCGGTTCCTTTATTTTCATCGCTGTTGGGACGTATTCGGGCGTTTATTGGCTATAGGATTGGAAAAAAAATAGACATAGCAGCCTGTCTTAATTATCCTCTTGCCCCAGCACCTCCAGCTTTTGACAACTACCGCGGTGATCTATATCATTGTTTAAAGAGAAGATAGTTAGTCAGTCCCTGTGGAATAATGGTTTGATGCAATCGCGCGTGACATCTAGAGAACCTTTCGAGAATGACGTGACTGTACCACTGTACTGGTACGCCACCTAGGTGGAATGTGAAACTTATAAGGAATTTCTTGCAGTTTTCGTTAGCGATCTCACAATTTGATCATTTCGGAAACATTAGAAGATTTGCTCGGGCAGGGCCGGACTTATATATTTGCAATAGTATGTAGGAAGGTTTACGAACTTTATTATAGTAACGACTACCTATGAGTTTGTAAAAAAAGATGCATACAATTTTTACATGATATTATTCAACTTCAATGTTTGTTTGGGTCAAATATTGCAACTGAATTTTAAGCCCCTTCTAGTTGTACTATTAACTTAAAATTTCGTAGGTGTTCATAATTCCGATAAAAATGCATTATTAATTTTTTTTGTTGAAATTGATTTATTGATATGCGAGGGTTTTTGAAGTTGGATATTACGATGACATTGTCAACATTCCAAAATCCAAGATAACTGCTTATCTATACCTACATTTCACAAAAAATATATTACAGTTTCCTGTATGATTTTCACTCACAATGGGTTTACAAAACCGCGACACGTGTTTCGCTATTACAATAGCTTCTTCAAGCAAGATAAATAAATCACTATTCTATAATACGCTATTTATATACAAGTAGGTCGAACGTCTCTTACAATAAAGGTCCGACTTAGGTCCGATATCCGACCCATAATTTGTCCAAATACTAATTAGTTACCTGCGAAGATTATTCCTAGAAATAGAATTATTGGCCGGGAACATATTCAACAATGGGGAGTTATTTAATTCAACCTGATCATTCAATAAATATTCTGAATTTT
This sequence comes from Zygogramma bicolorata, assembly GCA_032362365.1. Classification (NCBI taxonomy): domain Eukaryota; kingdom Metazoa; phylum Arthropoda; class Insecta; order Coleoptera; family Chrysomelidae; genus Zygogramma; species Zygogramma bicolorata. Next base: position 340,258 of record JAVJAQ010004156.1, on the reverse strand, counting down.
TCCCTCTATTGATTTCCAAGCTTTCTAGAAGGTTAAGTTTCCAACCTTTCTGCTCAAAATGCCTTATTTTGAACTCGTGGTTGAACTCATGACCTTCCAGAATGAGGTGACTTGCATAAGTAGAATTTGTTTTTCCATTAAAAAAACTAGCTCTGTGTTCTCCTAGGCGAGTGTTGAAAGATCTTCCCGTTTGGCCTACGTAGTACATCGGACATGACCCACATGTTAATTCATAAACTCCTGATCTTTGTGACGATTCATTTTTGTCTTTATTATTTTTGATATATATCCCCAATTTATTATTAGTACGAAAAGCTGTATTAATATCATTATTTTTCAAGAATCTAGAAATATTTACGCTTGGTTGGCCTAAATAAGTTATGGTTCTGTAAGTATCCGGCTTGGTATTGACTACTGGATACACCAACTTGAGGGCTTGACTATGTAATTTCTTCCTCACAAGTGAGTCTATTAACTGACCCTCATATCCATTGTTAATCGCAATCTGTTTTATTATATTAAGTTCATTAACATAATTCACATCAGATAAAGGGACATTCAACAGTCTATGAATCATACTATTGAATGCGGCCACCTTATGCTGATATGGATGACACGAAGTATTATGAATAACAATGTCCGTGTGGGACGATTTACGGTAAACCGAAAAATCATGTTTGTGATTTATTCTTGTGATAGTCAAATCCAAATAGTTAATTGCACTATTTTCTTCCATCTCCATCGTAAAAATAATGGAAGAGTGAAGACCATTCATGAATTCGAGAAACTTGGTTAGCTGTCTGTTTGTACCTTTGAAACAAACCAAAATGTCATCAACATACCTATACCAATAAACAAAATTTCCTATCAACGGGTTACAGTGAATTTTACGCTCCAACGTATCCATGAAAATCTCTGCTAATAGGGGACTTAGAGGGTTCCCCATTATCAGTCCATTACAGGATGAGTAGTACGTGTCATTGAATTGAAAGTAATTCTGTGACAAACACACTGTAAGTAGTTCCAGAATTTCCTGTTTTACTAAGAGAAGTGAAAGATACTCTGAAGTCGATTCAGCATATCATGAACGAAGGAGAAAAAGCGAGAACAGTGATTATGAATCCGCAACCTCCTAAATTGTATTCTTTAATTAAGTTGCACAAAAGTAATTATCCTATTAGGCCAGTAGTTTCCTTTGTGACAGCACCGTCAGTAAGATTATCGGAAAAATTGATCACGATATTACAAAAATATTGTAATTTTGTTCCAAAATTCAGTTTAAAGAATTCTTATCAACTGATAGACAATATTAAAGATATAACCCTTCCTGCTAATTCAAAATTGATTTCGTTTGATGTGCAGAATCTATTTCCGAGTATCCCGCCAATTGATACGATCAACTTGGTCGAGACATTGCTCGAAAGAAACAATACCAACCCAATAGTAAAACAGGAAATTCTGGAACTACTTACAGTGTGTTTGTCACAGAATTACTTTCAATTCAATGACACGTACTACTCATCCTGTAATGGACTGATAATGGGGAACCCTCTAAGTCCCCTATTAGCAGAGATTTTCATGGATACGTTGGAGCGTAAAATTCACTGTAACCCGTTGATAGGAAATTTTGTTTATTGGTATAGGTATGTTGATGACATTTTGGTTTGTTTCAAAGGTACAAACAGACAGCTAACCAAGTTTCTCGAATTCATGAATGGTCTTCACTCTTCCATTATTTTTACGATGGAGATGGAAGAAAATAGTGCAATTAACTATTTGGATTTGACTATCACAAGAATAAATCACAAACATGATTTTTCGGTTTACCGTAAATCGTCCCACACGGACATTGTTATTCATAATACTTCGTGTCATCCATATCAGCATAAGGTGGCCGCATTCAATAGTATGATTCATAGACTGTTGAATGTCCCTTTATCTGATGTGAATTATGTTAATGAACTTAATATAATAAAACAGATTGCGATTAACAATGGATATGAGGGTCAGTTAATAGACTCACTTGTGAGGAAGAAATTACATAGTCAAGCCCTCAAGTTGGTGTATCCAGTAGTCAATACCGAGCCGGATACTTACAGAACCATAACTTATTTAGGCCAACCAAGCGTAAATATTTCTAGATTCTTGAAAAATAATGATATTAATACAGCTTTTCGTACTAATGATAAATTGGGGATATATATCAAAAATAATAAAGACAAAAATGAATCGTCACAAAGATCAGGAGTTTATGAATTAACATGTGGGTCATGTCCGATGTACTACGTAGGCCAAACGGGAAGATCTTTCAACACTCGCCTAGGAGAACACAGAGCTAGTTTTTTTAATGGAAAAACAAATTCTACTTATGCAAGTCACCTCATTCTGGAAGGTCATGAGTTCAACCACGAGTTCAAAATAAGGCATTTTGAGCAGAAAGGTTGGAAACTTAACCTTCTAGAAAGCTTGGAAATCAATAGAGGGAAAAATTCAGAATATTTATTGAATGATCAGGTTGAATTAAATAACTCCCCATTGTTGAATATGTTCCCGGCCAATAATTCTATTTCTAGGAATAATCTTCGCAGGTAACTAATTAGTATTTGGACAAATTATGGGTCGGATATCGGACCTAAGTCGGACCTTTATTGTAAGAGACGTTCGACCTACTTGTATATAAATAGCGTATTATAGAATAGTGATTTATTTATCTTGCTTGAAGAAGCTATTGTAATAGCGAAACACGTGTCGCGGTTTTGTAAACCCATTGTGAGTGAAAATCATACAGGAAACTGTAATATATTTTTTGTTAATATGGATTTTCATCAAGTATCGGCCAGTTCAATTCAACCTACATTTCACTTGAGAACTAAAAAAGATGTTTGCTTTCGTATTCGAACTGAAAACGATTTCAATGCCGTTTATTCAGTAGGTATAGTTAGGGTAGAAAAATAATGTAAATGAAAGGTTTTCCTAATCATTATAACTCCATCTAGAAATGGACTATTTTCGAAATTTGTTCGACAGTGACAACATGAAAGTCGGCAATATATGGAAATTTTTTAATGGTGCACGTACATGAAATTGAACTTTGGTATGGTTTTTGCTTCGAATTAGACCAAAAATATCATGAACACATTCGTTTCCTGTCAAAAATGACCAGTGGCGGATCCACGGAGGGGGGGGTTTTCGGGTCCGGACCCCCCCCATTGGGAAAATAAGAGATTTTTTTTTCAATTATTATCGGCTCCTAACGAAAAAATGTCACGTGAGCAAAACACAAACATAAAATAGAATAATTTTTTTTGCTTCAAAATTGAAGAACTTCAATAATCATTATTACATTCTATTGTAAACTAAAGAGCAGGCTACATTTAAACATTAGTAAATTTTCATTTTTTAACAACCAATTTATTCAATTCAATAATCCTACAATTCCTAAAAAAATATTTCTTAAGAAATAAAAATAGTACAAACAAGATCTGGATTGAATGTTACCCAAACGAACAAACAAACAAATTTCGCTTGAAATTTTTGGACTCACCGAATGTTCTTTCCTTTTTTTTCTGGTTCAGTCGGTTCAGACGCTGGATCAAGCCGAGAAAAATATGAAAATAGAGTCCTCTTCATGTTGTAGGTTCGAAACAAAATGCTTTTTTCAACTATCAAATTGCAATTTATCTCGATGACACTTTAAAGAAAATTGACACTTGTCAGGCTTATCGAGGAAAAGTTCGAGAAATTTCTTACAGTGCTGCCATTGGCTCCTTTTTGGCGCAGTATTTGAAAAATTAGACTTGTTACATTTGTGATGAGTATTGTGTATACCGGTAACGATTTGAATATACTATGTATATGGGTAGAATATGCTGTTGATTAGGTTGAATCAACTCGATTCGATTTAAAAAAAGTAAAGTTTCGAACCTACTTTACCCCCTACACCTTCAAATTTTGCTCATGTCAATCTCTTTCACCTCTTTTTGGATCTTGACTAGTTGTTGCTATACGGTAGCTTATAATTTTCTGTTATATATATATATATATATATATATATATATATATATAAAAATATATATATATATATAACCATTCTGAGTTATAGACCCCCTCCTTGACCTGATCCTGGATCCGCCACTGAAAATGACATTTAAAAAAATGGAGAAATAGTATTTTCTTGACTGAATTTCAAAAAAAGTTATTTGAAAAGATTGTTTCTTTTGCATTTTTATGACTATATACCAAATTTAGGACAAAAATGATTTTTTCGCTATTTTTGATGAATATAACATGAGGCTAATTTTGTATTCAATGAATACAACTGAAAAATTGAAAACTCTTCAAATTTTGTCATTGTTTGAGAACCCATAAAACTATTTAGACTTTGCAACACTTGTGCTTTGAACTGATTATGTCAGGTTTTGTTTCCAAATAAACATTCATCAAAAATAGTAAAAAAATAATTTTTGTCCTAGATTGATGAAATTTATTAAATAGTCATAAATAATCTTTTCAAATAACTTTTTTTGAAATTTAGTCAAGAAAATTCTATTTCTGCAATTTTCAAATGTCAATTTTGACAAGAAACGAATGACACTTAGTGACAGGTGTTTATGATATTTTTGGTCTGATTCAAAGGAAAAACCAATGTTATGTATTTAACAATGAATGAAATTAGGTGTCACTGTAATCAACCAATTCATCATGTGATAAACTGATACACATATTTCTGATAATTTTTTATGAATATAAATTTAATAAAAGAAAATAAGTCAATTTTATTCATTTATTCCTCTTACACTCTTGTATTGAAACCAACATTGCCGTATAGGAGAGGTAATCAATCAAGCAATCAATATATAGGTAATTTATTGTCCGTAAAGTGAAAATTCTCATTGACAATGCATGGTTCGAGGTGAAATTATGTATGAACAAAAAAATTAGTGAAGTGCATTCATATACATTATTCGATAAAGAAATAATATTACACCTAAAGATAAAAAATCACAAAGCACTAGGTAATAAATACAAGTAGTTTAAAGGTACCAATTATTCTCAAGATCAGGCAGTATAAGAGTCGTGGTAGAATTAATCTTTCGTAAACATTCAGGTATAATGTTAACAAGAGATGAGTGTACTTTTTATGCTGAAATGAAAAATGTTACAGATGGATAAAGGAATTTCTGAACACAATCTCTATTAATAACGGAACCAGCATCAACTCTTTTATGAAGTGCTTATCTGAATATATCAAATTCTTATTCAAGTATCCTAAAATGTATTATTTATACTTAACATTTCTTTTTCCAGTTTTAGTTTTGCACGAACTTGAAAAATGTTTACAATATTTATAAATTTGAGTTCTTATTAACAAATTCAAAATGTACAGCCGATGTTCTTTGCAACCATTTTCACAATTTAACCATGTTGGCAAAGAAGTAAGCAGCTTTTGTTCAGTCTTCCTCCTGATATTGAAAAGAACCTTATTGCTACATGAATATTTTACAATAAGTTTTTGAAAACAACTAAGAGCTGTATACGTGAAAGATTTCATAATATCTGAAGGAGTTTTTAAACCACTGATATTCCTCAGATCATAATTTTTATAAAATATCAGAAGTTCATTTTCTTCATTAAGATCTTCCTCGCCAGCTAATTTGTTTTTACAACTTTGACAATTGAAAAAATCTAAACATTTCTTCACCAAGTATCCTGCAAAATATACTGACGCACATATTTCCAATGAAACTGATGTCTGGGATTCATCACAAATCGACAAATCACTTGCACTAGAAGAATCACTTTGTGCAATTGTCGAAATTTCTTCTTCCTCCGGCATATTCAGTGATTCCAACGTACTCGTTTTCATTTCTGACAGATCAAAAACATTTTGATCATCATCTATTGTTGATCCTGAATTGGCATTAGTTGGTGGTCTCATGAGATTGGTAACTATATTCATTTTGAATGCTGCCCTGAATGACCGCACTGTTGGGTTGCGGTTATAGCCACCCTTCTGTCTATAGACAGAAAATTGATTTTCCAAAGGATCTTGAATTAATCGTCCTGTGAATATATACTTAAACCCGCTTTTCCTCTCTTCAGCCGCAAACATTTTCACAACATTGATTGTTGTCAGGAATCCATCAAAACTATCAGGCCTTGTAAGTTGGCCCTTAGCGTTGAGTTTTTGCAACTTTTTCAGAACATCATATCCTGTGTTGATGGCGTTGATGACCTCAGTATTTTTTTCACTCAATACACGATTGAATGGCTTCGGTGTCTGTCTTTTGGTGCTATTCAATGAGTCGAAAAGATTATTCATTGTTTCAATGAAAAAAGATGTATTTTCTGCAGTACTTGATTCGAGTTCCCCTGTTCTTGAAGCAGTTTTTATAGCAGCAGCTACACTATGGCTCAACAATTGTGTTGCGAGTTTAACATTCATTTTTTCAAAGGAATTGGGATTGAGATGTTTTTCCGTCAATTTCAATAATGATCTCCCAGTTTTACTCCTTTTGTCCAGTTCATATGTATTCCTAACATCAGAAAATCTAATATATTTCCCTTCATAAACAAAGTTCCTGTCAATGAAATGATTACGAATACATTTCATCAAATGAGGGACATCAAAAAAGGCATAGTATTTGTTATGCTCTGAAAAAAAATAGGGTTTATCTTCAGTGACACCTAAACACTTGAAGACCTTCTGATTTGTTCTGGAAAGATCGCAAACTATGCCCATTGGATTTAACCCTGAGTTTGTCAACTTCTGTAAACATGTCGTCACTATAGTTTTCAAGGATCCTGAAGAAACTCCTTCTTCTGAAACAAAATATGAAACAGGAATCTTCCACTGGGAGTATATTCCCCGTATCATCAAAACAAGAGCTTGCTTTGCTGGAACAGGTCTTCTACCTAAGTGGCCAAGATCTTCAAAACCTTCGATCATGTCCAGTTTTCTGTTATATTCTATAGCCTTCTTGAGAGACATCTCATCAAATAATAGGATACACTTTTTTTCCCACTTCAACATAGTCTCAGATTTTTGAGACAAATTTTCAAAAATTTTTTGGTTGAAACCAGGATTGCACGAAAAGTTCCTTATCCAACTCTTAATAGTTGAAACTGCAGGTAGAACGAATCCTTTTCTCCTCAAATATCTATAATATGATGGACCCTTGTAGAAAAGTGCTAGGGCGGTCTTTTTCTCATGTGGTAACCACGAACTCTTATGCTTGTGCCTGATTTGCATGTGAAGAAATGCTTGGGAAAAATCTGACGGATTTCTAAGTTCTTCAAAACTTCCTTGTCTCTGATGGACTTGACATTTCATCAGTTTCTTCTTTGTCTTCAGAAGTAGAGTTTTGAGACTGTTAACTTTCTTCCTGGATTGTTTGAGTTTTCCTCTCAAAAACTCATTCTCTTCTGTTCCACTATGTTTCTTTTTCAGCCTAGGTGAAGAAGGAAGTTGTATCAGATGCCCCACGAAGGAGGCATCACTGTCACTCGAATGATGTTCTTGAAACAATTCCTGTGTGGGAGATATACACGATGATGTTGAAGGTCTAGCAGAATATGTTTTCCTCTGATCCTGAATATTAAGTACTGGCTGTGGATCTAGATCTGGTTCTGACTCAGAATTGATTTCGGAGTAATTTTCTGGTATAGCTGTAGAAGGCAATTTCGTAGAATTGAGATATTCTGCTCTAAAATGTCTGCTACAGATAAACTTCTTTCTCAACGATTTCGGGCTCAGACCAGCCAACTTCACATTTCCTGTGAAAATAAAAAGAACGAAGTTGATTTACTGTTAACATTTTAGGTAATCCTCAAAATTAACAATTCAACAATTCGAAGTGAAAAGATTCTGTTAAAATGATATAACTTGTGGAAAGAGTCAATCTGGAATGATTAGGCAGATCAGGCGTGAAAAAACTTGTATTACAAAAGTGGAAGGGTGTTGTTGTTATTGTTAACCATAGAAACCAAGAATACGAAGGACACACACAAACCCTATGAAAATTGTATTCAGATCTTTTTTATTTTTCGATATGTTATTCTCATAACATGTTATGGTGTTGAACCAAATAAAATATTGAATCCTTATGGAAGCCATATTTATGGGGTCTCTTGCTCTGTCCTTCAATTATCTCTTAAGAAGACAGTACTTAGTATCTTTTTCAATTTTTATACAAATTTCCAAAAAATTCATGAATGAAATCTTGAAAAGAATTGACCGAAAAACTTACCAGAATGAAGAATCCACTGCTTAGAAAGCTCATTTTCTGTTGGAAACCTGAACATTCTTACTGACGGATCTTGTCTAGTAGTCACTCCGCAGTTATAATACACACATTTGTGTCCAGACATCTGAAACAAATCAACCCATGTACCTAATTCAAACATATCACATTTCTTTGTGTAAGAAGAAACAAAAAAGGAATGTTAACATTCTGAGACTGTGGTGATGCTGATGCATAGTATTAATTATTTGAATTATAAACCAACAGGTGGCTCCTAAGGTGGTGTATGGAGTTAGTTACACAGCCCAAGAAGAACACATATGGACTAATGATACCACTATTATAAATATCAAACAAAAAAGCGTATACGAAACTGTTCATAAAAGTGAACCTAACACGCAGCAAGTAAGAAATAAACCTAGTACAGGTAAACGTAAGGTAAGGCAACGCAAGAAATTCAAAGCGATATATGCAGAGTAATATCCAGAAAATCTAAACTGGAATATCGTCTACTTCGGATGGATTGGATAAGCTGTACGTTTTTGTAAACGGTAGATTTTCATTTATCACATTCTTGCGTTACCTTCGTTTACATGAATTAGGCTATAGGTAGTCATAAACAATCCAGGCATCACTCAAAATGGGGTACTCAATTCTTCGAATAATAAACAATATAATGAATATCTACTTACAATCCTCTTCTGAATATACAGCTCTTACAAAGCAAAACCACCGACTAAAAAGATTGGAAACTGCCTGACAGAGCTGTTTCGTTGATATAGCAGGAACTTGAACCTAAAACTTCACTTTCAATAGTTTCAACTTCACACACTGTACAAGATGCTTTTAGTAGTGTTTACGACAAAGTTCATCGACCGTCGGATGCAGATGCATTGTGACCAACTTTAGAACGGCAAATGCATGATCTGACCCCTGATTCTATTTCACGAATTCCATTATTGAATAGCTTAGAATATGCGTATATTTTCGGTACAGCGCATGGTACAGCCACAGTCTGAGCGACTCGACAATCGAATTCGTGGAATATATCTGTCAATCGCTTCGATTTTCCAAGTTTTATAAATTAGTGATACATAATTTTTCGAGAAAACGACTGGGACTAACACCGAATTTATGCAGCAAGTTTCAAGTAATAAGCTTTAAGTAATAAGAGATGGAAATTATCCAACTTTTTGATGACAAGTATGCAGTTTTAAGTAATAAGAAATATGTAATAAGCTATAAGAAGTTCAACCTTCACTTTCCAAAGGGATCCTTTATGCCCTTGTCATAAAAAAGTCTATTTCCATCTCTTATTATTTGAAGCTTATTACTTATTACTTCTAGGATGTATAAATTGGGCCCTATTACAAATCCAACTGACCTGACTATAGCCTAATTTGGAGAGAATAACCATTCACAATTTTGAGATATTTGAACATGAAAATCACAGAGTATTTTAACTTAACCATTACATCGGATCTATGCAACTATTTTAAGTAATACGCTTTAGGTAATACGAGATTGAAATTATCCAACTCTCTCATGACAACTGCATAAACATTCCTATTGAAAAGAGGTTGAACTTCTTATAGCTTATAACATATTTCTTATTATTCAAAACTGCTGCATAAAAAGGCAATAGCCTTGATAATAAAACACATCCACATGGTCAATAAATAGCACATTACAAATATAATAAACTCAAAAATTCACATCAATACGGTACTGAACCTATTGATGAACAGAGCAAACGACGCATTTGCAGATTCCTTCGAACTCATAACTCTGAAAAATGCCATCTAGAAAATATGGTCGGTACCAATATTGTCCCGCCTTGAAATGGGGACGATCGGACTAGTGACATCTAGTGGTCATCCCCATTTTTATCAAACCATTATTCCTATATGATTGACTAACTATCTTCTCTTTAAACAATGTCTATATACAACAGATAAGGCAGTACTTGGAAGACTGTTGATATCAAAAGTTGAATCTGTACCACCCGTAGTTGTAGACATTGATGTTATCGATGGCTTCTATTTCTTGCATATCATCGGTGCATCCTTACCACAAAGTTTTGGTAAAGTCGCGGAGACGATTCTGTTAAAAATTTGTAATACCAAGGCTACGGAAATTCACATGGTATTTGATAGATATTTTTCTCCCTCGATCAAAGATTGTACTCGTGAAAAACGCAATGCAGAAAATATTTCCTATAGTATCGTAGGACCGAATCAAACTAGATCGACTGATTTTTTGAAAAGCTTACGAAACCGAAAGTTCAAAGAAGCTTTTTATCTGAGCACTGGGCGAATTATAGTGTAGCGGTCTTTCTTCAAAGTGAAAAGGTTTTCATAACGGTGGAAGATCGATGTATTTCATTCCAAGTTATCGGTAACCATGTCTTTAAGGCAGCAGTTGAATACACGTGCTCTCACGAAGAAGCAGACACCAGAATTATATTTCACCTCTCAAAAGCATCACCGACATCTAGAGTAGTCATAAAAGCATCGGATACGGACATCCTAATCATTCTGTTGGGAAATATATATAAATTTCCAGAGATGAAGAAATGGATGAACAACACCTCCGCGAAAGCATTGGGCAAATCGATAGTAGACTGTGGTAAATTAGCAACAGCGTTAGGACCGGACTTATGTCGAGCGTTGCCCGGATTCCACGCCTTAACTTATTTAGGCCAACCAAGCGTAAGTATTTCTAGATTCTTGAAAAATAATGATATTAATACAGCATTTCGTACTAATAATAAATTGGGGATATTTATCAAAAATAATAAAGACAAAAATGAATCGTCACAAAGATCAGGAGTTTATGAATTAACATGTGGGTCATGTCCGATGTACTACGTAGGCCAAACGGGAAGATCTTTCAACACTCGCCTAAGAGAACACAGAACTAGTTTTTTGAATGAAAAAACAAATTCTACTTATGCAAGTCACCTCATTCTGGAAGGTAATGAGTTCAACCACGAGTTCAAAATAAGGCATTTTGAGCAGAAAGGTTGGAAACTTAACCTTCTAGAAAGTTTGGAAATCAATAGAGGGAAAAATTCAGAATACATATTGAATGATCAGATTGAATTAAATAACTCCCCATTGTTGAATATGTTCCCGGCCAATAATTCTATTTCTAGGAATAATCTTCATATGTAATTAATTAGTATTTGGACAAATTACGGGTCGAATATCGGACCTCAGTCGGACCTTTATCGTAAGAGACGTTCGACCTACTTGTATATAAATAGCGTATTATAGAAAAGTGATTTATTTATCTTGCTTGAAGAAGCTATTGTAATAGCGAAACACGTGTCGCGGTTTTGTAAACCCATTGTAAGTGGAAATCATACAACTGTAATATATTTTTGTTAATATGGATTTCCATCAAGTATCGGCCGGTTCAATTCAATTCAAAGAGCTGAAGCACCACTATTATTCAAGAATATAATAACATATTGAAATAAAATTTCTAGCACAACCAAATTTTCAGGGAGTGCTCTCAACAAACCGCTTCACACTTTTCCATCCGAAATTTTCACCACGCCAAGGTACCAAGGGTGAAATTTTCAACCCTTTTGATTCAAAATGGAATTTCACGAAGGAATATTTCTTCTAGCATAACCAAACTCTCAGAGATTGCTCCTTAACTTTCTATGTTTTCTATTTCGTCAAAAAATCTTACTTCACTAGGGGAGCAAAGGGTGTAAATTTCAACCCTTATATTCAAAAATGGAGTTTCACCTAGAACTAATTCTTCTAGCATAACCAAATTCTCAGAAAGTACTCCCCAACTTCCCCTGTTTTCTATTTCATCAAAGAATCTCACTTTGCTAGGTTGGTTGTGGTAGAAGAATAATTTTTAGGCGAAATTCCATTGTTAATCATAAGTGTTGAAATTCAACCCCCTGGTTCCCTAGCAAAGTGATATTCATTGACGAAAAAGTTATTTCTGAGAACTTGGTTGTGCTAGAAGAATCAGTTCTAGACGAAATTCCATTTTTAATCATGAGGGTTGAAATTTTTACCGCTGGCCCCTAGCGAAGTGTTATTACCAAAAAGTAAACAGAACATGTTAAAAATTCCTGAGAATCTGGTTGTGCTAGAAGAATTAGTTCATGGTAATTTTTTTTTGATTTTAAGGGTTGAGTTTTTCCTCCTGGTCCCCTAGCAAAGTTAGAGTGAGATTAATTGACGAAAAAGTAAACAGAACATGTCCAGGAGTAATTACTGAGAGTTTGGTTGTGCTAAAAGAATCATTTGTTAATGGAATTCTTTTTTTAATCAAAGTGTTGAAATTTTCACCCCTGGTCCACTAGCGAATTGATATTTTTTTCACAAGAAGTATTCAGAGCATGTTCAAGTGTAATTTCTCAAAATTTGTTTGTGCTAGAAGAACTATTCCTTGATGATTTTTTTTTTAAATCGAAAAGGTTGAAATCTCCACCCATGGTTTACTGTATTCTTTTCATATCAAGAAGATGTGAATTGAATTTCTACTGGCGCGCCACTGGTCAGCGCCTTCGGGCGCTTCCGTAGAAACTGACCGTTAGGAATGTCCTTCGCTGACGCGCAGGGATCTGAAAAAATGCCTCTAGAAAAAACATTTCTGAATCCGATTTAACAAAATTCAATAGTCAAAGCTGAACAAACCGAATGGTTACAGGTTTGAAAAAGTCCTGAATTCCATCGACTATACGTAGGGTTTATTTCTTGAACCAGAAATGAAACATTGCCGGTATATAAGCCGTATTGCCAACCATGGTATGGCATCTTCCTTATGTTCTGTGCTAATACCACTGATGGAGTTATTGATGTAACACAAAAAATATCAGTACCCCAAGAATGGTTCTCCGGGAAACATAACTGTAGTAACACATATACTCTATTAGAGTTAGTTGAGTTATGTCGAGATGACAGGGATTTTTTCAATAAAAGAGTGATTTAAACGAGTTATGTTTTTGTTTGTAATATGACATGGCGCAGTCGAGGTAGAACATTTATAGATCAGAGCAGAGTCAGAAACATCATTCATAGAAGAAAGATTTTCTTCGAAGTTTTTTGGGTTTTCGACCTACCACAATCTGAAAAAAATGAATTGATATTGAAATATATACAAGTGTAGAAGGGTAGACTTTTATCTATCCCGTGTTTATTCAAAAACGGTTCCTTTTGAAAAGAACATGTCCGATTTGTCAGCAACTTGTCGTATATTTCAAATTTGACTAATTGGACGTGTTCAATCCAGAAGGCACTGTTATTGAATTTACGCAGCATTTTTTCGGGCTAGATTTAAGACTACCCTCCTTCGCTTGTATTGATTCCAATAGTAATTCTTATTTTTTTCTGATTGTGTTGGGTTAAAAAACCCAGAAATTTACGAAGAAAGAATTCATCCACCACGAAATAACGTCTTTCAAACAGTACAAGAAATTATGTTCTAATAATGGAACGAGTAGGAATAGAAATATCATCAGGCCTCAAATGCGGAATTTGGGAGAGATTCATTTAAAATTTCAGAATTTTTCTCACTGCTACTGAGAGAGATAGTTCCAATGATGAAGGGAAAATAGTCTTCCTGTTGGACCTGGAGGAGTTGATCTGTAGAACACATTCAAGTTTGAGAAGAGAGAAGATAAAGAAGTTTATGAAAAAGACACATGAGAGATTCGTTTTCATTGAAAGATATTAGGAAGAGTCATTCGACAATTACCTTAGTAATAAGAAAAAGCTGGTTTTGTCATGTGAAAGCGGTGATCATGAGGATTCAATAGAAACAGATCACATTATATTTGGCATCAATGATCAAAATCTCAAAGTTAGTTTGAGTTTAGAATATTGAAATGAAAAAGGCTGGTAAGATTTGTAGAAATTATGGAATAAACAGCAGATCAAAGCATTGAAAGAGAAAGAAAAAATCGTAGATTTCGTTAGAAAACACGCAACACGAGAAAATTATTTCAATCAGAACCAAAGTGGAAATAAACCGGAATATAAATACGGGAAATGTGTAAAACGACAAGGGATGTGGCGGGATGAATAATTTTAGCAGTGTGTGTTTAGTGAAAACGTAAAACAGTTGGGAGAAGTGGAAGATCAAGAGTACGCAGAATGATTTTATATCGATGGTTTGGTATGTGTTGGTGAAATCAAAAACTATTCGAAGGATTGGACCCAAAATGTAAGAATGCTCGACTACCATCTTTGGTGTAAGTTAGATTCTAAGTTAGAAGTGAATATTTTACCGAAATATATTTTCATGAAGCTATGTAGAGATAAGAAGAATCTTCAAGGTGGACTGCATTGAACGGACTGGAAGCTTTTGGAGGATCAAAGATGAAGCCAGAGGATTTGGTAACAAATGAATGTGACTTGAATGGGTACTCGGAATTTTCAGATTTTTTTATTGTTTATTGCGATGTCGAGCCAATTCTGGGTTTGCTTTCATGTGTTTAGTTCGGTTTATTGAAGAAAGAGAGTGAATGAGATTTTGAGTTCGAAACAAAGACGACTTCATCTAGACTACTATTCTAAAGAGGTAAAGTTTTTAACTTTGTTTATTTGTAGGGTGTAATCTTCGCAAATACTGATCCGATCATGAAAATTCCTTCAATTACAGAAAGCTACACTATTCAGGAGTGATGAAGGCTACTTTTCATAATGCTTGAACAAAAAGTTCAGTAAAAAATAATGGTATATGTAAATCAAGTTGGAGAAATGTGATGCTTCACCGGCGTGCGCTGACTATACAGTTCGTTTCAACATCTACGCGGACGAAGTCGCGGGCGAAAGCTGGTTTAAAATAATTCAGATATATTCACAGGTGAAATTCCAAAATGATTGTAAAATAAAGCTCAAGAAAGGCAACGTTTCTGTATCGAAACCTGCCAGAAAATTGCCTTCGATAATGAATAATAAACTGATAATTAAATTAGATGAATTAGAGAAACAAAAGATTGTCGCGAAAGGTGAAGAAGCTTAAGGAGGAGTAAACTGTTTTGTGATTTCACAGAAACAGAATGGTTTTTCACGGGTTTGTCTTGACCTGAGTGAGTCGAATAAGTGAATAGAACGAGAATATTGTGGAATACCTAGCATTGAAATAACTTTCGAATTGTCTGGAAAAAACTGTTTCACTGTCTTTGACTTCAAGGACGGATTCTATAGGATTATATTGGATTATTATTCAATGGGGTGTTATAGATTCACATGTTTACCATTTGGTTTTGATTTGGCACCGGAATTATTCCAGAGACTCAATTTAAAAAAAATTATTCCAAATGTCATAATATACTTTGATGATCTGCTGATTGCAGTTTTTGATGAACAAGAGAATGATGCTATTTTGGGAAGAGTGATTCGAAGGGCTAGAGAAATTGATGTGGAATTCAATGATGATATACTCTGTATTAGAGTTAATTGCCCAAGCAAAGTGGCCCCACCTATTTTTTCCGATCTGAATGAAATTGTTTTGACATGGATTCAATATTACGTAAAAAAATCAAACATTCTTCCATATAGGCATATCTATAAATCACCGTAGGAATATATTGCAGAACATCCTGCACACTAACCGGCGGAAAAAAAGAGAAAAAGCAGTATTTCTTTACAGTGAAAGTTGTCAAATTTCCGGATCTATCACATTAGAAATGCTGATGGAAATCCTCTCTCATACTACAAGAGAAGTCATTGAAAGTGCAAACAATTTCTAATTCATTTCCTGTAGTGAAATTCTGGTTTGCGAATTCATTTTCAAACAGTTGAATCATTTTCTTTTTTGCCGCTTGATTGTAGTCGACATTATTAGATTGCTCCATCAACTGAAACTCATTTTTCAAATCTACTTCAACCTGAATTATCTATCAGTTTTTCTTTTTCCAGTCATTTATTGTTCTAGGAACCAATGACGAAAAAAAAAACAACAATATTGAGGAGTTCTCTATTACTACATTCACATCGTTGGAACACTCATGGACTGTGTGACTCCTTCAAGCTTCTTGCTCGAATGTGGTTGACAAAATTCCTTGCTGAATCCTATTGAAACCTGTTGCGAATTCTTTGAATATCGTTAATCGAAACATAATAACGAATATGAAAACTCGTCAAAAACAAACCAAAAAAAAAATTAAATTGGTTTTGGTTGAAGAATAAAATTATAAAAGTCAAATAGCCAACAAAAATCCGAATGGAGAAGTATGAAACAACTCACGACGTTTCCCAGGTCAGTCAGTCAGGTCTCTCATGATGGGGTGATGGCAGTGATTTCAGCAGGAAGTGGTTGTCTTGTTGCGAAGTTCTCTTCTGACGAGCCGAAGCTGATTCATATTTTGGATGAGTGATTCCACACATTCTGAATTCCTACGCTGTGAAAATTTAATGGAAGTTATTGAAAAAGTAGGGAACTACCTTGACCCCGGCTTCAAACCATTTTTTATTGCTGTGTTGGTTTGCCCAAACGTACTTTACTATTCCAGATTTCGTGTTTGTTTTTCGTTGTGTGTTATAATCTTCGCACATTCCCAGTTTCAATGGTAATTTGGTTTGTCCAATGCCGCAGTCGCATGGTATCTGGTAAACGCCGTTTTAATTTTGTTGTCGAACTTTTGTGAGCTTGCTGCGTATTGTGTTCTCTGGTTTCGATGTCTCTTCGCATTTCTATGGTTGGTGTAGGCCAATGTCTGATCCAATATTTTCTATTCAAACTCCTCTCTTATGTTGTTTATTTCTAGGAATTTTTTCGGTATCGTATAGACTATCTGCCAGATTTCTCTTGACAATTCTCTGCTTCGTAGATTGATGGTGGTTGGATCGCTGATATAGGTATTTTCCAGTATGAGTTGGTTCAATGGAGACCGATATTTCCCATGCATTCAGATTCTCTTAAACCCTACCTCAAGAAAGGGCAGCTTGCTTTGGGATTCTTTCTCCATTGTGAATTTGATGGTGGGCCTCACGACTTCAATATTCTAGAAATGCGTCCAATTCTGCATCTCCACGAATTCTATGTATGTGTCGTCTACGTATAATTTTTCTGAGCGTGTTCGATGGCGGATGCTTGAAATCATTTCATGCACAGCTCATCCAATCCATCCTGGCACGAACTAAGCTACCCTTTCATTCGCACGCTGGTATCTCATTATACTTCACAGAGATTGCTGGGCATATACGTTATTAGTTCTGTGCCAAGATGAATTGGATAAGCTGTAAATGAACGCAACACTCCAGCAACTGGGACTGTTACTGACAAAATGGTTAGGGCTTTCGCGGCCGAGGTTTTTGGCATTTTTTCCAAAAAACCATACAAAAACCCGACCCACTAGTCATAACCGGTTACAACCAGGTATAACAATTACATACCAGATGCGTGTATCCTTCTATGGCAACATCTCATGTTCGGGATAGTAAAGATAAGAATTCC
The DNA here is from genome assembly GCA_032362365.1 of Zygogramma bicolorata. Lineage (NCBI taxonomy): Eukaryota > Metazoa > Arthropoda > Insecta > Coleoptera > Chrysomelidae > Zygogramma > Zygogramma bicolorata. The sequence continues at coordinate 322,580 of JAVJAQ010004156.1, read as the reverse complement.
ATTCATTGCAGATGCACTGAGGATCCAATCTCGAGCTTCACTAAAAAATGAAGTTTCATTTTCAGAAAAGTCGTTTTCAGATTATATCAATTGCGAAACTGGAGTATCCAGCATAAACGCATTTTTAAACAAGCTACGAAAACAATGGTGCTCGGTTTGCTGTTGTGTTTATTTTTAAAGGCAATTTTCAAGTTGAAATAATGAACAGAGTCGGTGGAAAGTTCTCATGGAAGTGGGAATATGTCATTGGAAAAATAATGAGATTTCAACCAGTGGGGTTTTCACTGTAGTTTTAACCGGTTACAACCACCGGTTTTAAAAGGTTACAACCACCGGTTTCAACCGTACCATCCTCCCTGCTCTTTTCCTTTCAAGATTTCAACCAATCAACTGGAGATCTCCACAAAAAACGAGGCGTGGTGGCTGAGGAATTGGAAGTTGAAATTTTGCGAGTCTATGGGTTGGAAAGTTCCTAGAGCTGATGATTGGTCTAAGAGCTACACCCGTATTCTGGGTTTCCGGTAGTCCGTAGGGGAGAGGTGGCTTGGTGCATGAGGTATTAGTGAGAATCTCTTCTTGTCTGAAAGAAATACTTGAAACTTGTTTAATCTTAAAGTCTTATTGCACTAGATAGTCAGGCAACATCAAGGTTTATCATATGAAGTGGTGAAAAGCAAGGGAAACAGGAAGAAACATGAAGAAAAGAAGCGACAGAAAGAAAAAATCAGGAATAAAAAAAGGTTATAAGGCAAGAAGCTTGCAAGGCTATTTTGAATCACGTAAAACAACTTTGCTTTCTACAACTCACAACAGTTTTTTGGCTAGAAACTGCTGCTAAGTTTTATGAAAAAAAAAACAAACTTTTTTCAATATGTGGGAAACAGCCATGTAATTAAGACGGCCAACACTGGTTCTTTGTATTTCAATCACAGGTTCGTATGATTAAGCCTGTCAGCATTGGTTCTTTGTATTTCAACTACAAAAACCATCTTTCTATACTGTTACCTGCTGTTTGAGATGCGGACTACAAATTTGATATTGTAGATGTTGGAACTTGATACTGCCTCTCTAAACGTTTCTGAAAATAAAGTTCATTCGTGTGATTGTTGGGATGAAGGTTTCGGATTGAGTACATAAATACGTAGACTTTATTCTGGCAAATGTGTGGATGCCAGAAAGAGAATTTTCAACAACAAACCAGAGTACGTAGAAATATACTCGCTAATAAATGGATAATTTTTCGCCGACCTTGGAATGTTAAAGTATCATAGTACGAGTCAATAATAAGGGTGGAGGGTTTGTTTGACTGGGGTGACAACTTTCAACCTATAACGAAAACAGTTGTATATATAAACACAGACTGTTAGTGTACGTGGCAGTTTGTGACCAGCTTAAAATTATAGACGGACTATCAGTTGTGCAATTGAACTAATCTATTTTCAATCATTCAAGCCCGCAAGCGACTACCAGTTTCCTACGTATCAGTTGTTTGCGGAATGAAGAACTGGAGATGGCACGATGGTTCAATTGAATAGTTGATATTCAGTCAAACAAATCCCCCAATTGTAGCCTGGTCTACAGTTGCCTCGTTCACACTGTTTCGATTTTGAATGACAATTATTTTCCACATGTGTATAAACAATCGTAGATCGTTGAAAATATTAAAGAAATACGTAAATGGTATATTCAAAATTTATCATATGAAGAGTTGTAATAATGATTGCGTGACAATACTTATTAAGGGTATTTTTTTCAGCCATTCAATTTGGCATTTTTGCCCCTATATTCATCGACAGCAGAGTTTCGAATTGAAGAATACTTCTCAACCTCAAGAATAAACGGGTGGGTATAGGATCACCCAGCACGGCGGCCAAGCGGGTTATCGAACCCCGGTATTCCGCTGGAAAGGCGAATGTGCTACCTCTTCACTACCGAGAACCATAAAAGCCTGACAAAAAATCTAGTTTCATAAGCAATAAACAATAAGCATAAACAGTCCAAATGAAATTTTCCGCGGTCACATCTATTTCGGTTTTTGTAACACACAAAAGTTGTCTTTTTTTTCATCATAACACCAGACACGCCCCCATTACTTGTAGCATTTATGAACAGAAAAACGTTATTGTATTACAAAATTCACCTTCTCCAAAAGTCACCATAAATATCGTGTTTTCTGTTTGGAAATGTTGAAAACGAGTGAATAAAGACGTGTGATGTTTTGATAAAGGGGAGGACTTTCGTGTTTTAAATGACAAAAATTTGGTGTGAAAAATGGTGGAGTTTTACAAAAAAATTCACCTGTTTCTCCGAACATAGACTCAACTACCGAAAATGTCATTTGGATTTTTTGTAGAGGAGACCGAATTACGTAAGTTACATAATTTTTTTTCGAAACTCTGATACTCACTTTAACCTAAGTTCTACCCAGCTGATCACGAATCTGAGTTGAAAAGGTAGCGCTCCTCTCTCGTTTGGAAGCTATGGGCCTTCGAAGTCGAAAAAGGGGCATATTCCACTTTTTTTGTCACCAGAAAACAATGGGTATGCACATGTTCTTGGTCTCCAAACCACATTAACACACCTCATTCTTCGATACTTCCTTTTATACATTTTCCCAATTTTCATAAAAAATCTGAATTTGAATCTTGAGTGGAGTTGATTTTTCACATTCAAACTCGCCAAAATTAAAATTCAATTTTTTCAATCAAAAGAGGGGTTATTTGCAGAAAAAGTATGGGAGAAGACGGAATAAACTGCATGGCGAACGAAAATATATATGCATACCGATAGTTTTGGGAAGTACCTATATTCTAGTTCCTAAATTGTAGATAGTGACTAATCGTACACTTTCAGGTATTCAGGGTATTTGAAAGACCGGAGAGATTGTTGTAAAGTGGCAAAGATAACTTGATTTGAAACCTAAGTACTTAGCTAATCTTCTTCATATCAATTATGAACCGTACAACCTACAATTTAGGAACTACACTATATATGCGGGTTTTCCGACGAAAATCTACCACGAAATGATAATTAATTTCAGTTGCTGCCATTTTTTTCAAGTAACCAAATAATACTGCTTCGTACTACCATAGATCATTCGTTCATTACAGATTTCCTTGAAAAACGAATCTGGGAGAAATGATCAGCTGGATCTTATGTTCAAGTGCTTTATATTGGGTGAATGTTTTCAATCCTTTAAAATGTACTAAACGCTCATCTTCACCAACCTGGTTTCATGAGGTACGGACAAACCGGAGTTCTCGAATACGCCACTAGAAACTCGGTCTAATTGAACTTTGAAATATTGCTCGGTGCTCCGCCTTCTCTTCGGTCGCGGTTTCTTTGGTTTCCACCTTCCTCCCACAATAATGGGCACTCAGCCTTTATTCGTTTCGATACGCTCACTTAAGTCGAGAGAAAAATATGTGGCAACACTCGCCGATCTTTGACAGTGAATATAATGCACAATATAGATAGCTTCACAGAACACAGAAATAGGTTCTTTATCTTTAGTAAATGAATGTAGAAATGTAACAGCCGCTTCCCTTCGAAAAATTTGGAAGTTTAGGGTCAACAACCACCGAAGGCGCTAATAGCGGTTATTTTGTTCCACTGAAACGCAGACTTCTATGATAGTTTCAATTAACTTTGACGTCTATCCGACATGTAACACGTTCTTGAAATTTTCAATAATCAGGAGCATAAATTTTGAATTTTTTTCAACGAAACAGTTTTCTTCGAGTTATGACATGTTTTTTATTAAATAGTAGATGAGGACCATGTTTTATAAAAAATGCGCAAGAAAGTCATCGTTTGTGCCAAGGATAACCCAGTGATTTTCTATACTTGGATCGAGGGAGTCAAACCAACACTATGAAAATCTCTTCGGTATCTAATTTTCATCCCATATTTTTTGTTCGGTGTATAGTTGTTTTTTGGAATTCACGATGCAACTATTGAAAGAAAACTTATTCAATGCTCTCATTTCTCTTGAGATTTCAGGTGAGTTACAGAAATTAATATATTATTTTGAACTGCGTCATATAATGTAAGTAGTCCTAGGGTATGTGACACCATGTATTATGAAGAAAACTGCTTCTCACACATGAGATGTATTGCAATTGGTGGTGAGATGGATTTTTATTATTAGTTGGTTTGTGTCGAACGATTAAAGTATGGAAATTCCGTCATTAGCTCATCGATAATAAAGTATTCTGCATTTGCAGTTTCTACAGTTTTCTCTTTTCCATCCAATTTTGTTTGATAGTTGGGGTCAACAACAGCTACGGAAATTGCTCCACATAATTTTTGGTTTTCACAAGTATGCTGTGGCCTATCTCAACCTGTTTCTGAAATCTGTGGATAGATTCTGGATCATGTCAAAGAAATCAGAACTTATACAGAGGCGAGGGAAAGCCACATTGCTCGATAGCAGCCACCATTTGATATGATTGATACTTGTCACTATCACTTGTGAAATTTAGTTGTTTTGATTACTTCACCTAAAAGGTAAATGCATTCTATTCATTAATGATGATTGGATAATTCGTAGAAAGTTTTGGAATGCCTCTTTAAATTATTCATCAAAACATTCAACCGTTTATACCTTCATGAACTAATGATGTTATTTTGAATTAGTTATCTGTGTGTAGCAAGTTTTATTTTTTGATGATGCACTTAGTAACTTTTCACTCAACATATGATTTTGAGGTTACTGAAATTTGCCCCCTCAACATCAAAGTTGCCGACTTTACTTTCGCTTCTGTGTAGTTCCAATATTCTGTGATCATATTAGCACAGATTAGATACTACGCATAGTAGTAGGTTTTGTCGACTGAGTTATCAATGACTTGGATTTCTATTTCGTGCGAAGAAATACTTCACTTCTCGTGATTTTTCTTCATAAGAATTTCTCTGTCGTGTTGGCGATTGACTTCTGCCACGTTTCATGGTTGACGGGCTCGCGAATAACCATGCTGCTCGAGAGTAAGGCGTAGGGAGTTAGTAACAAGCCTGATGCCGTGTAACGTGCAAGCATTTGGTAATGAGTAACTGGGGCTCCCATATCACTACGAGTGAGACGTTGGGGATCCACGGACGAAGCCCCCATTGCTCTGCGATGGGGGGAGACTGGCCATAATGGTACCGAATAGGAAGCCGGGGCCAATAATGAAAGTCACACACACACACACACACAGCTTCTAATGATCTACAAGGCTCAGATACGACCTGTCGGCAAAAAAAATGACTTGGATTATTGTGAAAACGTATCAAGGTTGAATTGTCGAACTTGACGTATGAAATTCAGTTGCTGGTGTGATGATGACATTTCCATTCCTGGGACTCCTTCAGAGCTGGTTGAGGCAGCGAATACTACTTCATTAGAATTATTGGATTATTGAGAAAAAACACTAGAGAAAAGTACGTTTTATGGACTATCTTTAATAAACGATGTGCTTTCAATCATTTATGTAGAACACTAACAACTGTAAGGGATATCATTCCCTCACAGTAAAAAGGCTGATTACTTCATAGTTTACTTATTGGATAAAGAGGCTATTCCAGTCAGCTGAATGGATATGCTTTCATATCCACACAAGGTGGGATATGAATTTTTCATCAATCACAGAGAAAAAAATACTAGGTTACCAGGGACAACCTTGTAGAAACGACACAATTCTGATCTAGTTCAGAAAATGGAGCTAAAAAAATGGTAAAACCTCGCAATTTTTTCGTCCAGCACCGATTTGTACAAAAATTTGGGATTAGGCTTATTACACCATCTAGTTCATTTTCTCCATTGTGCCGTTGTACACTTTTCGTTTTTTAGGGGTGAAAACTACCCCTAATTTTCAAAAATTATAAAATAACATTAAAAACCTAAATATGGGTAAAAGTAGTTGAATAATGATTGTTTCATGCTTTGATGCCCTTGAAACCATTGAAATTTTTATAATATGTCTTCGAACTTTAGAATACACTGGTGAGAAATCAACGAACTATACACCCACATACGCGAACAGATTTTTCTTCATGTTGTTTTCCAATATGAAAGGTGAAAGTGGAATATATAACGTATAACGGCCGAATATACCGGTTATGTAGATTACTACGCTCCGAAGCGGGTAATTCGAATTCTTCAAAAAAAATTAATCGGTTTTTTAGGATAGCTCCTTTATTTTAGGTGACAGAAATTTTTTTTCAGAAACGATTTTGCAGAGCTTTTCAAGAGCTATAAGACTATGTGAATCAAATTACTTAAGATCCCTTACTCTTTAAATGGGGAAAGTTTAAAGCGCTTGACTAAGGTGATGTTCGGTCGTAAATGTAGGTGTTAAACGGCTATATCTCGCCGAATATTCACTTTACAGAAAATCTACATACAGGGAAATTTTTGTCATTAAAAAAGCTACAATTAGGTACTGTATTTTTTTTCGTATCTTTAGTATTTTGAGAGATATTTATAAGAAAAAGGTTGAAAACACGAAATTGAAAAAAATCGTTTTCTCTTTGAACTCCATTTTTCCTAAAATTAGGCATTTTAAATTGGTTGAACTTCGTGGGTGTATTATAAGTACATATATAAAGAGAATCACAGAAGGGTGGCGATCAATTTTAATTAGGGGGTACTTTGGAGGTTGTTTTCACAGATTTTTTTCGTAGAAAAAAGCGGTACCGATCTTATTTTGATCATAAGTCGGTCAATTTTCATGCTAGGAAGACATTTCTGTTTGAAAGCTTCAAATGAATACTTCAAAAAAGATTCTATGAACTTTCTTCGAAAAATGCAAATTTTCCTCGTTATTTCGCTTTAAATCTTCCAAATTATACATTTGGCGAAAAAAGCTAAGCATTAATTTGCTGTATCTCAGTTCGTATTTCTCGTAAGAAAATTATGAAAAAAGCATTGTTTTTGTTTTTTCAGAAGCTACAATTTGCCTCTCTACACTTTTTTTGATAAAATGCATAGTTTTAGAGTTTCAACTTCGAATAACTGAAAGAATATTACTTTCACGAAAAAAACATATGCAACATTTTCTTCTTAGAATTACTTTTTCCGTCGATTTTACAGTTAAAATGTGATAAAAATTTCCACCCGCGTGATGGGGTGGCAACCACCCCCAAGGCTCTGCGTACAGCGTAGTGATATAGAAAATGATCCTAGAGCTATTCCCTAGCTTCTGTGAAAATTTCAGGTAAATCCATGGTGGACGAAAAAATTGCGAGCCAAATTGCTTCATTTCCTGAACTAATCTGTCTACCTACATAAACGAAATCCAAGTTATTTCATTTAAGCATAAATAAATGTACTTATATCTGAAATATTTTATGTTTATTGAGTCAAGTTTGAATTGTCAAAATCGATGTTTTTTTCGTGGAATTGAAGGACTCGCACCCACTCTTCACACCAATAATTAATTGAAATTATAAAGTCCAAATGGCATAGCCACTTTATAGTCGTGGGTTCGAGTCCCACCAAAACCGACGTTTTTTTTCGCCTTTTCTTGATTTGACTTTACTAATTCAATTTGTATCATCCAATTTTGAATTCAATAAAGTTTCTTTCCTATACAACATCGATTATTATTATGATACTTGAATGTGGTTGAGCGAGGAGAGTCGCCCTGTGGAACTCTTCCTGAAATCACATAATCATCACTTTACATCATAATGAAATAGTGTGATAGAAAATAATTAAAAATATATCTATCCCTATTCTAGGTGTAATTAACCCATTTTCTGCCATTCTGTTCTTATAACCACCAGGAGAGTTGTTAGCATTGTATAGAGACTCAAGATCACTATTTGGGAGTGAAACATCATTGAAACCCCTTTTCTCAAATATTTTTTTAAAATTGGTTCGAGTTGTTGAATGATCAAATTTCAGTATAATTTTTCATTTAGGAGAACTTGAATGGTGGGGAATCTCCGAACTTCTATATAGTGATGCAAATCTTCTTCACAGCTAATTTCCCCAAGATATGGATCGTTACAAATTGATCAGAACTTTGGCCTTCTCGATCACCTTTTATCTCTCCATTGGAATTTTTTCATGCGCATTCGTTTCCAAGAGAAATAACTGAGATTGGAGACGTAACTTCTTCTTCTATTTTGAATGTTATTGCAGGATCATGCCGTTCTGGAAATAACACAGGTCTTTAAATTAAGCTTAAAACTTCTGAAAGGAATATTTGTATTATTCCGTTCGAAAAATACTTTTTAGTGTATTTTTCCATCTGAGAAATTATTTTTTAGGTTTCATCTTCTCTGAATAAAAAAAAAGGAAATAACAACATTTATAGAAGGAGTGAAATTAAAAAAAATACAAACACTCTGTTGGTATATACGTACCTATCAAGAGTATCAAGAGAGAGTGTTTGTTTTTTTTTTGTGATATTTTATCTTTGACAGAAGTTTTAATCTCTAATTTTTTGATTTGGAGAAGAAGAACACCAAAAAATTCATTCTCTCCACAAAATTCACAAGTTCCTGATTATTCCTTCATCATCACTTTCTTCATTTCGATGGTCTATCGAATGCTTACCAACAAATAATTATGTGAGAACTTACAAGGCTGCACTGCGAACAATAACGTTATTGAAGAATGGTCATAATGAACGAAACATTCTCATTTTGAACTTTTTGATTCATGGTCGTATAAACGAGTTTGTGAACTGAAAATTTGCCCAAAAATATATCCATGTTGCCTTGAACGACACATATCGGCCTCAAAATAGGTTCTGATAAATAAATGTTAATCAATCACCTATTCCTGAGATAGGTGTGCTTTTGCTATATCTGTCTCCATAGTTTGCTGGTTTCCTAACCTACCACAATCTGAAAAAACGAGAATTGATATTGGAATCTATACAAGTGTAGATGGGCAGATTTCCAATCTACTCCGAGAAGATGTTGGGTGAATTGAAAAACCAGTTCCTTCTGGATAGAAAAGTGAAGCCACTTCTCGTATAACTCAAATTTGACAAAAAAATTACAACAACTACTATAAATATACAAATTACAACAAATACTATATATATATATATATATATATGTTGGTAGAAGCCCATATCTGTTGAAGTTAGGAGATGGGTAGTCTTTGCTGACTAGTTAAGAACAAAACTAGGAAAATAGTTGGGTAAGCAGCATGCAGGAAGTATACTCTTATAACACGAATTCCAATATTTCGCAAGTTTATTGTCATCCTCAGTTGAAAGATGGCCACGAGATTGAGTGCAAAAAAGGTTGTTAACAATTTAAAACATGTATGAAACATATGTCACAAACATTAAAACTTTCATTCAAAGTATTCATAGTCATAAATTTTGATATAATTTTTAAATTGTGACATATGTTTCATACATGTTTTAAATTGTTAACAAGGAGGCCTAATTTGCACCTTAACCCCGTGGACACTCTTTCTCTGAGGATGACGATAAACACTCTCTAAAGATTGGAGTGCTGGGGGTTAAGAGTATACTTAGGCCTGCATGCTGCTTACCCAACAATTTGGGTCCAAGTTTTGTATATATATATATATATATATATATATATATATATATATATATATATATGAAAATACATGATATCTATCATTACTATGGCTGCCCCTCCTTCAGGAGGGGCAGCCATCCGCGATCTATATCAAGCAAACTAAGAGAGATGCGATCTTCCACAAACAGCACGATGAAAGCAGGTTCCTTTAATTTTCGTTACCCGCCATTGCTCTCTTTTGCCATCATTTTAATATCCTTCCATTCTACTGTGTGCAGTAAGAATTTGTTCTGGTATTTTAGAACCACCTATCTGCCTGTTCCTGATGATGTACATGCTGTGTTCACTTTTCACAAACCCAGAAAACTACTGAGAGAATATTTATCCACCACAAATAATGACGTTCAAACAGTGCTATATTCGATTTAACAATAGCCCATTTCACAAGTTGAGATGGTGAGCAATATGGGTAATATACCGGTAACGTTTTATTTCTGGCTTGAGAAAAGAGCCTACGTATAGATGATGAGGTTGAATATTTTTGAAGGGGATGCGCTGAACCCATTCTCTTCCGAATTGCTTATCTTTGCATATTGAAATATTACAATAACGCTTCGAAATATGAAATATTTGAAAAATTATTTCTTGAATGGTCCTTTTTTCGGATCTCTAGACGTAGCGGAGTGTAGTGCTTAGAGCACTATATATATATATATATATATATATATATATATATATATATATTGTTATGATATGAACTTCATCAAAATAAAAGGAGAAATGTGAAATTGTGAGTTTGAACTATGGAGAGAGTAAATATGTTGAGTATTCTACGTTACCAACTATTTGTCGACCTCATTTCGGCTAACCAAAAGTAACCACCATAAATATGAACATCCAATGATTTTCCATGGAAACTTCTCAGTTGTGTTGGATTTCTGAACAGGGCAAAAGACAAGGCAGGTACAACTCTACACTGGACAGCCTAAAATACAAAGAAACATCACATACTAATCATACTACGGACTGACAAAAACATTTCGAAACACCTAGATCAAACTCAAGACATATAAGAAACACATTGTACTTTGAAATTCACTAACAGACTACAAAACAAAACAAGCACAATGACAGCTTCGGAAAGACTGAGACAAGACATGTAATTTGAAAGGAATCTGATAAAAATCTGGATTGAAAATGTCACTAAAATCATATCAAATAACTTTAGGAACCTTTTTCAAATAAAATTTCAATATATAAAGCTCGATTGTAATTAATATTAGGTGAAATTAGTTCATAAAGAGTGGCTTGTGGAAAAAAGAATCTTGTGAACTGAAAGTGTTGGGATGGCAACAGGAGATCAACAAGAATGAGAGGAGACGCGAAGGTGTGAAAATTTTTCAAGAAAAACAAAAATTTCATATATACTGAAATATCGAAATAAAGTAAAGTTTTATTACTGTAAGGAGCAGAGGCCGAAAACGTACCTGTGACAACAAGTTCAAAGTTCCTGAGACATGGGCCATAGCTGCAAAATCCAAGGTACCAATATCTGAATCATTTTCCTGCCGATTCAATCCCAAAGAATCATTCAAATCGATGTGTTTGATGCAAGTTTCATCTTCCTGAACTTTTATTTGCCAATTTCATCACAATATAACTCCAAAAGACTAATTTCCGCGTAAAGACAATTCAAGATAGTTCGTTTACACTTTGAGTAGCTCATTTAGTTTGCACTGAGAGCGTGTTCTAGCTGCACGGAGCCGATATTTGTCAGCATTTTACGATTTCTGTTATTAAATCAGATTATTATTCATAAGTTTGGATTTCTCCTAGTACAGGGACATTAAGTATAAGAAACTATATGATCAAAGTTCCCATATATTGAAATTATTGAAAATATTTGACAAAAGGTATTTAATTTGAATAAAGTTGGTAACAGATTTGATTCTAAAAACATTTTCATTGATTCTTTCTACAAAATACATTTTATAACATCAAGAAACTGCTCTACGATCCAGAGAAACTGCACCGCTGAGAAAGAGTTCTGCATGTTCATTGGCGTCGAAATATTTACTATTTTGAAAAATCAAAACTATATTCAGAAAAATCAATGTTACATTTCTTTTACATTCTTTTATAAAAATTTACAAAGAAAATTTTTGAATCTATTTACATTGCAATTTGATGTTACTACCTTATTAAAAATAAAATAATATATCATAACAATATATATATATATATATATATATATATATATATATATATATATATATATATATATATATATATATATATATATATATATATATATATATATATATACAATATATATACATATTGGATGCGAATGAAACAGAGCCATCCACGAATTTATTCTCCCTTTATCTCTAATTTCGATGCATTCCGCACTAAGCTGAATGTATTTAATTAGGAAAGTGACGTGAGAGCCTGTCCCCGTTTTTATGAACTCTGTGCTGACATTTAACTCAAAGTTGACAATTCTCGACAAAATTCCAATCATAACTATGGTTATGTTCTGGATTCACTGACATACTGCCTCGGCCTTGAAAATAATATTATTTTACGAGAGCTTTTTTGATCTTGATATTTTTTTATGTTCAGAAGTTAAATGGAAGCGAGGCCTTTTTACGCGGCCCCACTGGAGGTGTATAATTTTTTGAACTATAATGATCTTTCTGGAAAAAAATATCCGTTGGAACGTCTTGAAAAGGCGACTCCTTGACTGTCAGTTTATAGTTGAAAATTCGATACAGATAATAATTATTCCTATCTGAATAATCTCGAATCAGGTGTGGCTGTGAGTTATTAATTATTCTGACTCGCAGCGATATAATTACCAGTGCCTTTAAACTGATCTATCGTGCTTTATCGTCCTCCCATTATAAATTAAACAACGCCCGATTTCTTATCTTTTTGATCCTTCACGCTTTTGGTATTCTATTATTTCAGATATTAATAACAGATACGAGTATACTTTTCTTCTACCGATGACGATCGATACATGCCTAGTTACTGCGATCGCGTTTGCACTGACGAATCATCTACTGAAATGTCTCATTCACATGAAAATTGATCATAAAGAAAATGGTTTTATTGAGAAAAATTGAGGAAAAAACTGAAGAAAATTTCGAAATGGAACTGTGATAATCAATGTCACTAATTGACTTGCTAATTTAGTGATTTATCATTTCGTTTCATTGATTCAATATTTTCTTCATCTGAAGGTGCCAACTTGATTGGTGAAACGCGTGTCGATTTTTAGTGTTTTCAACTTGTTGTTCAGTAAATTTATCCACGGGTTGTTTTTTTTTCCCCAAACTTTTTTTTTTTGGAAAATAAAAAAAAACAAAAAAAAAAAAACACACACCCCACGGGCCCGGGGTTTTATTTTTTTCGGTTTTTTTGAATTTTTTTCCCCCAAAAAAAAAAAAAAAAGTGTTTCGAAAAAGAAAAAAAACAAAATAGATTTGAAGAAAGAGATGAATTGGGGGAGAATAATTTTTGAACAAAAAAAAAGAAAAAAAAAATTGATTAATATTTCATTTACAAAGAAAGAAAAAGGGGAAAAATTTAAAAATTTGATAAGTCAAAAAAAGAAGGAAGCCCTCTATGACCCAGAAAAGAAAAGGAGGTTACGGAGGGAAAGAAAAAGGGGGGTGACAAAAACAAAAGAGGGGGGGACACCCCCCATTGTACAAGGGTGAAAATGAAAATTCTTAGAAAGAAAAACGCGAAAGAAGGAAAAAAAAACATTCGTTTTATTGTTTTATCAAAATCTTCAAACAAAGGTTTCTTTTCCTACCACAAAAAAAAAAAATTATTAAAAAAAAAAAAAAGCACGCCACCTTCATTTTAGTTTAGGGAAACAAAAATATATAATTGGGTTTTCGCTTTATCTGTCATAAAGATGGGGGGGGGGGTTTTTTTCTGTTTGGGTGTGTTTTTAAAGTGTTTTTTTTTTTTTTTTTTTATGAGAAAAAGAAAAGAGAAAGAGAATAAAAAATAAATTTTATTTATAATAATATTATAATATAAGAGAGAGCAAAAGAAAAGAAGAGGGAAAGAGTATAGTTTTGAGAGTTCAAAGGTAAAAAACGTTTTATCGAAAGAACAGGGAGTTTTATCAGTATAATACCCAATGATTGGCTAGAATACATAAATAACCGTTACATTGGTTAATGCCAACGTCACTTTTACGAAATAATCATATTTACTATTTCATATTAGTATATCCATGCGATAATCTCCAATGTACCTGAAAATTCATTCAATCTTATAAGCATACTTACGGCTCCTGATGTTTTTTTTCCACATCACGTAATATTTCTTTTTTAGTTAATTATTGTGAAAATTATATCCTTAGCAAGATATTAAAGTTTGGCAAAGGATACGTGAAAAACATAATTATCAGTATTTTCTAATGTGAACATATTTATTTGAAGACGCTTGTTGCCAAGAGAGTGGTATTAGCATATTTTCGAAGATAGAAGACGGGGTCTTCTAATGCCTCGTTTGATAGGTGTTCCCTCTCTCTATCTAACACTAGTTCACTGGAAACCGTTAAAGCTGTTTCTGAAGGCACTAGTTGAATATTCTTCTTGACAATCTTCCACCAAACAATGCATATAAAAAAATAATTATATCTAGAATTCTGATTTCTCAGATACAGGGTGTATCAATGACGCATGTCCGGACGATAGCTGGTTTACTATTTGGGATATAAAAAAAAGTCTGAGATGAAAGAAAAATTATTAATGCTCTTCCCAATGATAACTACCAACATAAACGATCTTCATTAGATGTGTAACCAAATTAATATTTTCTTCTCAATAACACAACGTGTATCTTTTCACTCGATTGAATAATTTTGGGGAAGTGTTTCTCAAAAATTGAGTCTTGTATGGGTTTATACCAAGTGGTTCAGTAGTTGAGGTAGAAAGCATGTCTTAACATAGACTCATCCAATTATCGCACGATCAATTCCCGAAATCAATATAAGTTTTATGATTTTCCAAACCTTATTTTTTTATTTATTTTATTTTCACAAAGAGGAATACAAACGGGACGAACCCAGAAACAGTATTCACATATATAGTTATTAAATAATGTTGCGATTCAATACAATACAGTGGAAATGTTTTACATGTATGAAATATTGAACATATCAATTAGACGATGGTGCAAAGTGTTTCTTAAGTTTGTTCACAAAGGTAGTTGAAGAGTCAGAAAAAATATCAATTTTTATTATGTTTGAAATGGAGTTATAACTTTTCAAGCATCGATGTAGAGGGGAATTCAAATAGTAATTTGTTGTTTTAATTTGATGAATCAAGTTATCGATGGATGGGCATTGAATGATACCATTTATTATCTTTATCTATCTCTATTATCTTAATTGAATTTAAATTTTAGAACAATAATGTTTTTATTTATTCCAATTCAACATGGTGAAAAAACAAATAAAATATCAGAGGATTCTTCAAAAAAATTTCATGGTAAAGAAATATAATGGCCAAGAAGTATACCATAGTAACTATTTATTGATTATATGAATGCTCTCAGTTTCAGCTCAATATATATATATATATATACATATATAAAACTCGAAATCATTTTCGCCAAGTTAACTGTAATGCTGTTGAGTGCATGAATTAAAGAATTCAGATCAGTAAAAATTCACTCTATATTTGCTAGAAACTCGAAAATGGGCAATAGTTCTTGTTATTTGCAGTGGAAGTTGAGCAAGAGGACTTTTGCGCAAGTCATATTTGCAAATGTAATATTGTCAAACTCTCTGCACGTGGTGCATTAATCAGTAGCTTTTTCAAGCGTATCACGGTACTACTGACGAACTATCATAATACGCCTGAGGAAGGTATTATAATATATAGTGAGATACGTGGAGCGGTTTTGTATACTGTCTGATGAAAATCACACAACGAGGAGCTCCTTCAAATATTGTTTGATACATAACAGTATTATTGAAAATATGCGAAATTTAGTGAATATTTTGTCAGTTATGTATAGTTTCTTTTATAGATTTGGAGATTCAATTAACTTTATTGAGAATGCATATGTACAGTGTTTCTCAAAAGTCTCCCCCCTCTTAGTTTTTGAACGATTATACATAAACAAGTGAAATTTGGAAATGGAATATTAAAGATTGTAAACTTCCCTACTACTGATGATAGATGTCGAAATCGGCAAGGCCATTGTGACCAATAATTTTGAATGGAACCTTACGGCGAGCGACACCTCTTTTATAAGATAACGAAAAAACCTACTCAATGATACTGATTTTGTTTGTGTTTACGTCAGTTTTGGCAACTCGCTTTTAAAAAACGCAAAGCTGTGATGAATTGAAACAGTTAATGCTAACTTTCAAGCACCGCCTCTGGATAGTTGTCAACTAAGCTGACGTTTTTGTTAGTCCCCCTAACACGACGTTTTTATATTTGTCCAAGGTTTTGACACAAAGGGGGGAGGGGACTATTGAGACGGACTGTATACTCCCCCTCTTAGCGACAAATGTTGAAGAATGATGTTCATATAACGAATAAAACCAAGTCCAACGTAAATAAAACTGTGGAAATGTTGGATGTTTGTTTAAAAACGACATTCCTTCAACTAGGGGATGATTATTATTCACAGACATTCAAAATGGCAATGGGGTCCACACTATCACCCATTCTCTTGATATTTTTTTGAAAAATGTTGAAGAACGTTATATTATAATTATCATAAACACCCAGAAGCGTGTTCGATCTGAACTGATTCCCGCAATGTCTTTGGAAGTCAAAACGAGAATGGTAGAATCTCATCACTTACGTGAAAAGATTCGGTCATAGACAGAAAAATTCTAGTTAATTCTGAAGTATAGAAAATGATTCATACCTGGAATGAATTGTGAGCAATAAGTATCGATATCACCTATGTGCTATTTTTCATTCTCTGAGAACGTATATATGAGTACGCATTCCGCATCAACTCATTTATCTCCCAATAATTATAAAAGATATTCCACATCCACCTCCCAATTAAAAGCCAATAACATTTTAATGATACACCCGTTATTAAATATTAAACAGTTGATTAACCGTTTAATAGATAAGTGAAAACGATTAAAGCAAACGCTTAATTTTTCTGTTTCACACCAAAGTGTCGGTAAATATAGGTTTTGTAAAAGGCGAGAGCTGAGGCTGAACAGAGTCGTGCCTCAGATAGGATCTGTTCGGTGTGCGCCAAAGAGGCTCTGACTTTTTAAAATTTTATCACGCTCGTATCTTTCTCGTTGTTATTTTGACGGTTCATCTGAACCTTCGATGTGTTATGTCCAGTCTGGTTGTGGGATATGAAAATCCCACACTTTATATACCAGGGTGGTACTAAATTTTTCTAACCTCTCAAAAAAAAAACAGATCTAAAGTTTATTGGAACATATCTTCAGAAAGCGTTTCTTAATATTCCTGAAATTTCGAGGAAGCTAAGGAGTTATAATTATGAAAGTAGTTCATTGTGCATTGAGAGACTTCCACCTGTGGTATTGGAATAGCTTTCTGGAGGGGGGGGAGTGTGGGGTAGAAGATAGTTACTTATTTTTGGTTTCTGTCCCAATGAAAACTCTTCCTTTTCAGGTAGAAATATATGCTGTCCTCTAATACGCGGAACTTGATAATAATCACTCAGAATATTTAAAATTTCCTCTGTGGCAATTAGATTTGTGTGGAAATGCTGCGAGGGATTGGAGTCTGAGGCAGACCAACCAAAAAACGCTGATGAGCTTCTAGAGGAAGATTATTGGCACAATATACTTGACTAAAGTCAGCAGCGGGGGTACTCAGAACGATGGTAGGTGCAAAACATAATGATTATTGGGACAATACACACGAAAGAACTTTATTTTCAGCTGCGAATCATAATTGAGCCAACGACTGAAAAGTTTGATCCAAGTGGGGACCCGAAAAAAGTAGGGACCTTTAACCTTGAATATTTATTGTTGCACACGAAGCCATTGATGACTTTTCATATTCAATAAAAAGTAATAATGTATCTGATATGCCCACCAGTATTCAGCTTCATGGGAATTTCCATAAATAGAATGAATATAGTGAATTTATCGTCCGAAGAAATCGATAACAAATCACAATCAAATGAAAAAGCACCCCAAACTTTGGTTCCTGACGAAAAGAACCTAGAATGGATATTTCCCGTATATTTCCACACTTAAACATTCCTTAACAGAATTGATGGAAGACGTGTTTCGTATTTTATTGAAATTCATCGCCTAAGGGGGTTGAATAGGGGTAAAAAATTTTTTTGGAAGTGAATCAACGCACCAGCCTGGACCGCTGATGGTAGAGATCTGAAACTTGAAGGGTGTATTCTTTGTATGACGTAAACATCTGATAAGAAAGGTTTTTCCGAAATCCCACCCCCTACTGGGTGAAAGACGGGTTAAAAGTTTATATGGGACAACGTGACTATCCAATCTTCTTCAAATTTTTCCTAAACATTCTATAACATGATTAATAGAAGACTTCTTTCCTATTTTATTGAAATTCATCACCTGACGGGGTAAAAAAGGGGTTTATAACATTTTCGAATTCAATTTCTGGGTGCACTCGAAAGACAGAAGGCCGAGACTTGTGATGCACCAGAAAAATCAGTGACGCCCAACAAAGTGGGTACGGTCGGCTAGTATGATATACAGTAAGAATGCAACAAAGAAATCATTGCATTCGTCTGAAACGATGTTAGCAATTGTCGCGTATATTTTTCCCAATGATAACATCTATCAATTAGCCACAGCGGGCATTCCAATAAATTAACTGACCGCAGTAAATCTATCGATATAAATTAATAACGTTGTTCGTGCATGTTCTAACAGTCTATAAATCATGTTTGTAAACTATTGGAAAGTGTTAATTATCAGTTTCTGTAATAGTAATAATGGAATTATCATTATATATTCAGTCGTGCTTGGAAACTTAACCATGAATGTTAAATTATTTTGAATAATTTGTTTATCATGCAAATTATGAATGTTGATTAATTTTTGATGTCATTAGCTACAATAATTAAATATAAATTATTTTCTACAGGAATAATATAATCAAGGAGGTTGTGATTTGCGAAAATATAATATAATTATCAAAGGAAATAATAACCTATACTGTTAGATACCTAGGGTGAACTCTTCAAAACCATAATGTTTCGTAACTGACGCTAAATAATGCCGTTTTCATCATACTACGTATGCAGAAAATCAATCAAGGGATATGTAAAATGGGATCAGAAACTTTTTCTCTTCTTGGACCTGTAATGATTATTTTCAAAGTTCATGTGAAAAACGAAACTTCATTGATCTCAATTCAGTGAAAGAACTGCTTTTTAATTGGGCTAGTGAAATTCAATTTTTATTGTATCCATCTATCATTATATCCAATAAAGTTTGGATTTGTTCATGAACATAGAAAAACATTAAATGCAACTCCAGCAAAAACATTTCATTCTACTCGACGAATTGTCAGAATCGGTATAATGACCTTGTTTGACAATTTCACGGCGCACGTGAAATATTTCGAGGATAATAAAATTACTTTGTGCACTTGCTGCACGAATGAATATTATTGTCCACTTCATTATAATGGGGGTGATGACCGATGACGGATTTGCTGAATTACATGCCAAAGAAGTTAGTGGTACAGACTTTGGCTCAGACGAATCAAAGGAATGTCAAGGAGACATTGGAACAACAATTTCTCTTCATCCCCTACGTGAAAGGAATTTCTGCGAGGATCAGAAGGATAGGAGAAAAATACAACGTAAGAGTATGTTTAAGAGCAGGGGACACAATAAGAAGCCAATAACCAAAGTATTCAAAAAATAAGCTTGATAATTATACACGAGATCGATGAAGTACATATATTTCAACTGTCTCATTTCAAAAATGATACACGATATTCTTAGTTAGAATGTCACTGTCATCTTTCTGTAATATATGCTCTCAAAATTTTAAGAATTTGACAGGTTTGAAGATACACAATGCCAAAATTCATCACATCCCAAGCCGACTTCCCCACATGGATATTTTTAAAACTGCTACTGCGGCTCCAGAAGACAAAGTAGAATTCACTCCATTTCGTATCAGATTTTCTACACTCAAACAAAAATGTATCATCATCAAGCGAATCCCAAAAGCCCCAAGATGACAATCCGCTGCCGCCCTCTCCAAGTGTATTGAAAATTGCTTGAAATTCAACACAATGAAATCTTGGGAAAATTTATTATTTTTTACATATTTCACTCTTTGTGTTCCGAAGCAAAGTAAACATCACAAAATACCTCCTGCCAATAGAATAAAGAAGAATATCATTAACCCTAGTCTAGAAGAATTTCCATGTCAGAAGACACGAATCAAAAAATATTTGAGTTCTGAACCATTTTTTTGAAAATGATTACGAATAAATAGTCAGATGAAGGTTCATCCGCTGCAGTGAGAGTTTTATGTTCTTATGATACATTAGCTAATTCTGACGATGAAGCCTTTCAACTTCAGTCCAAACACCCCACCCCAAAAATATGCACAAATATCATCCTACAGATTTCCCTAGCTCTTGTGCTTTAATTTTAATTGAAAAAGATTCGTCTCGCAATCAATTCTTTTCGTACCAGCTCAGTAGGACGTTTAGACTCATTGAGAGCTTCACATATTCAAGACATGATCAGCAATTTCATGTTTTCTGGTGCTGTTAAGTCAGAAGTTTTGCCGATAATATATATGGAGCTCCATTGTGCGGTCTTAAAAAAAGTATGAAGGAATTAGGCCAGTTGCTGTGGGATACTTTTATCGTAGAGTGGTTGCCAAAACAGCATCCTATAAACTGAAAGAAGAGACGTTTTCTGAACGAACATAACAACAAATTCAATAAAATTTTCTTGAAGATAGATTTCAGCAATGCATTCAATTTGATAAATCGCGACTCATTGTTCAAAGCACCATCAATACTATGTAAGAATATATAAAAAGTTGTTTCATTTGTTGCTACTTGGATGATGGTTCTATCGGAGGAGACACTGGTGAAGTTTTGGAATCCTTATCATACCTCATTACTCATTCGAAAGATTTAGGACTCGAACTCAATTTCTTACCAATTTCAACCAAATTTCTTTCATTGCTTAGCTTCCTTTCATCCATTCACAGTGTACTCGATGAACTTAATTCCATTTTGCCACCTTCTTGAAAGCTGAAAATTTGTGGAAGAAGAAGACCAGGAACAAAAATAATCTCAACGCCATTGGGATCTACCACTCATCAATATTATAACTAGAGAATTACAAATATATGTTACATCTTACCTTAGATAAGGCACGCCTCAACGCTGTTCTCTCGGAGCATATGGGAGCTTGGTTGAATGCTCTGCCTTCTTCTTGCCTTGGTTTCCTCATGGATAATGAAAAATTCAGAGTCGCTGTAGGTTTTCATCTGGGTCCCTCGATTTGTGCCCCACATCAGTTTCATGTGGAACTGAAGTTGGAACCCATGGCCTAAGCTGCAACGTTAGCGCTGGTCGTTTTTCATGTCATCATGCACTTAATGATATCTTCAAACGAGCCTTAACATCCGCTGGAGTCCCTTCTGTCCTGTTGGTACAAGTAGTGACGATGGTAAATGAGCCGATGGAATGACACTCATCCCTTGGCAACGTGGAAAATCGATTGTTTGGGACTTCACCTGTGTAGATACTCTGGCTTACTCTCATATCTTCACGACCTCCATTTCAAGTTGATCAGCTGCTGCTTCTGCCGAAAATTTGAAAATACCAAAATATGAATATTTGGGAAACAACTACATATTTTGTCCAGTCGGACATCGCCTTTGCTACTGTCTACTGCGGTAGTAGACGAAAAGTCAGGATCAAAAACCTGCAGATCACGGCTAACAATCCCGAAAACCGCTCTCAATCCAGATATTGATCGTGAAAACGTACATTGAATATTACTGCTTTTTTCTACCCCGCCGCTGCTGCAGAAAATCGAAAACACACCGCTCCCCACGTAGTACATGTTTTCCATGTGATTTTTCAAAGGCGTTGTGTTTGGCGTTGTTTACCAAATATAGTTGTTGGTATACATCATTAGAACTTTAATTCTTTCTTCTTTTGATACATGTACTTGTTTTTTCACTATCGTTTGGAGGATTGTTGGAAAACGCCTTCAAATTAAGTGATTTTCTAATGATATTGCTTTATGTTTCAGTCTGTCACTTCATACCAAGGTGGTCCAAGAAAATTTTCGCAAGATTTCATTATCTTGAGGGCAATGTTTCATACTGCCTATGAATGGTATCCAACCTGGTCCACTCTTCGCCGTTATTCCTGTTCATGTGATTGTCATGAAGGGGCGAAATTAACCTTAGTGAAACATTCGACTATAAATTCTCTCAAGGACTTTCATGGGGTATTTTTATAATTTTTAAGATATTATTGTTGCATCTGGATCGATTTGAAAGGAGTGAGGAGGAACCAAAGGTCTTACACAATCTCGATGGAGATACTAGCCTATACTGATATAGGTTACCTCCATGGTGTTGAAACGGCCGGAGCTTTACTGTTATCAACAAGAATGATGTCGGAAGATGCACAGGAATCATGTAACAAAGTGTACAGGTAATTGAAAGACCAGCATGAAAGACTCGATATTAATCATATCACAGATGTTTTTCATGGGCTTATGGTTGTTTCAGATCCAGTTATTTCCAAAATAAATTAACCTTAGAAAGAAATAATGACCTTCCCTACAGAAGTTTTGGGTTTATTGAAAAAGTCGTCGTCGAAAATTCCGATGGAAAAGACGATGACAGCGATAGTGCAGATGAAGATGGAAAAGGTTGAGTTTTTCTCATTTTCGTTACATTTTTCGGGATTAGGAAGTATATTACCTAGGTATCCTTTCATTTATCTGAAAAAGTGTTTTATTTCTCAATTCATATCTTTGAAATCTTGTGATCGTTCAATTTTTTCAAGTGTATTTTTTAGTTTCACTTTTTTCCGTAAATATGTGATTGCATTTTTTTATATTATTTATACTTCAAGTGATGTCAAAATTGAATTTAGACTGTCAAAATCAATATATATGTATATATATATATATATATATATATATATATATATATATATATAGGTATATATTGATACCTCACCTGAAATTCCGGAAAATGTCTCTCCTCTGGTGTCCACTTCATTTGGCAGCAAAAACAATGTGAAAATTCAATTCGGAAGGTCAAAATAAATTAGTTTTGAAACCCTACACGAACAATCCAAAAATTTTTCCCTAAGCCTCCTCTTGGAAGATGAATATTAACCGGGGAAGAGAATAACTTCAAAAAAGGAATTAGCATCAATTTAACCTTATTTTATTATAAGTTGCTCCGCTATTCATATAATTTGAATTTTGCCACCACAAATTTTCATTCGAAGTAGTGTGCGGCAGTATGAATTAATTTACGACAGAAGAGATACAGACTTCGAAAATCAAACTCCACGGCAAGATGTGTGGAAAACTATTGCAGATATTTTCAACGAATCAGGTAGATAATTTTTTGAATACCTGATATCTTTTTTTCGTAGTAGACGCCGTAGAAACGAAGTGGAATAGTTTGAGAAACCAATATGCAAGTGAAATAAGGAAGACCCGTTGAATTTTATCAGGTTCTGAGGTTTGTACAGAATGGAAATTCTTGAAATCGTTTCCATTTTTGTAATCTCATGTTGTAACCAGAAAGTAAGTTGTTTTATTTCACGATAGTATAGAGAATTGAGAAATGAAATATCAATTTCAGAACAATAACAAATGCCAAAGAGAAGACAATGTTTCAAACATTACCGAGCATAAAATTCAACCAAAAGAAAAAAACTGATGTCCTTGAACAGTGTATTACGGATGCTTTCAACTCTGAAAATGTTTGCAAAAACAATTCAGAGAAGAATGAGGATTGTTAATTTTCTCAGTGCATTGCTGTGTCTTTGAAAAACATTAGGAATAAGAAACACAGGGCAAGGGCAGAAATTGTTATTTTAGAAGTATTATCTGAATATAATGACAGCGATAGCGAAATCTGACTTCTTAGTTTTTTCCAATTTTGTGTCCCAGACACATTTTTCATTTGACTATTCCCCAGTTCATTTTCATCTTCACATGAAACCTTTATTTATTTTATATTACATCAAATTTACTGTGGAAAAATGTTTTTTGTTACTTTTCTTCACACTTTCTATTTTATTCATTCCATGGGACTTTTATTTATATTATATGACCTCAAATGTACTATGAAGAAATTTCATTCATTAACTTTTTCACTTTTATGATAACATTTGTATCGTGAGACTGTTATTTTTTTACATTACCTCGTATATGATAACGTTGTGAGATAAATAATTTATTTTGAAATGAAATATTATTTCGAAAATATAGAATATTTCCTTAAATTTTATATTTCATTGACAGAAATTAACGTGAAAATCAAATAAACATAATATAGTAACTCAACTCTTGATATATGGTTTTCAGTTGGCTACCGAGGAACTGCTCCCTCCAAACACATTCTAGTTGCCACTTCACTGATTCAACATTGAAAGTAGAATAATTACTAATTATATTCCTTTAATTGATATTAGTTCGAGCATTATGGCTTCCAACTCTTCGAACTGATGTGAGGCTTAGTTCATCTCGTGAAGTGAAAAAGCCTGGTCAGCTACCAAGGAGTATGGCATGACTATTGTGGTATTTGGTAGGTAGCTCGGTTCTAGAATATTAAGTTATGATTCAAGAAAAGCTTTTCCAAATCTTGAATTTCTGAAAATGGTGCTATGATGAGAAGAATCTGGTGCACCTATATCTATCATGGAAACCTGTACTGTGCTGTACAAGTGGCCATTAAAATGATGCTGTAATATACTATTATCTACACCCGTACTCTAATAATACATTTATCTACACCCGTACTCTAATAATACGCTTATATGCCCACAACCCGTTTTATAATGAAATCCATTACGATACAGATTTTCATTACGATACAGATTTTCAACCAATAGAAACCCATTATTTTTCAATCAAGCATGATGTGCAAGCTTTGCATTTTGACGTTTGTCAAGTCAAAATCAGTAGGTATTGAATTTTTGAAGAATTTAGTCATTTTTCGATAATCGTATGAAAATGTCTTATAGCAGTGATATAGAAGAATTATCAGCGACCCTCCACAGATGTCTTAGACAAGAAAAAAATTCAATCGAAAGGATCATATTTTTCATTTGACAAATGGAACACATATGTTTTCATTTCCAACCAAACTATATGGGCTATCATGTCCGAGTGGTCAAAGGCGCGGCCAGTGGAAAATTACGTCCAGGTTCAAGTCCTGACCCCGGCAGAGTTTTTTTTTTCATTTTTTTCTTTTCATTTCTCATTCTTGTATTTTCCGTGGTTATACCATTAATTATAATTTTGTAGAATTTTTCAAAGAAATACGATTGATTACCTACAATTATTGTGTTCAATATGAATAACTAATAATATAATATTTTTAGTTCTTCATTATTTATTGGGTGTAGATAAAATAGCGTATGCAACTCTCATGTAATGGTTATTAATACACTCGCATAAACCATACGAAACTCACCTTCGGCTCGTTTCGTATCCCGGTTTATGCTCATGTATTAATAACCATCATTACAGGATCGTTGCATAATATACTATTATATGCCCACCACCCGTTTTATAATGAAATCCATTACGATACAGATTTTCATTACGATACAGATTTTCAACCAATAGAAACCCATTATTTTTCAATCGAGCATGATGTGCAAGCTTTGCATTTTGACATTTGTCAAGTCAAAATCAGTAGGTATTGAATTTTTGAAGAATTCAGTCAATTCTCGATAATCGAATGAAAATGTCTTATAGCAGTGATATAGAAGAATTACCAGCGACTCCTCCACAGATGTCTTAGACAAGAAAAAAATACAATCGAAAGGATTATATTTTTCATTTGACAAATGCAACGGATATGTTGTTATTTTCGTTTATATCGAATGTGCTTCATGGCCGAATGGTCAGCGGCGCGGGCAGTGATCACAAACGTCCCGGGTTCAAATCCAGACCTCGGCAAAGACTTTTTTTCATTTTTTTTTCTGCTCATTGTTGTATTTTCGGTGGTTATATCATTAATTATAATTCTGTAGAATTTTTCAAAGAAATACGATTGATTACCCACTATTATTGTGTTCAATATAAATACCTAATATTATAATATTTTTAATTCTTCATTATTTATTGGGTAAAGATAAAATAGCGTATGCAACTCTCATGTAATGGTTATTAATACACTCGCATAAACCATACGAAACTCACCTTCGGCTCGTTTCGTATCCCGGTTTATGCTCATATATTAATAACCATCATTACACGATCGTTGCATAATATACTAATATTCAATTGATATGAAATAAATATATTGAAGTATATCACCTGAACAATTTCTTATAGGAAAAATAATCTGAGGCTGAGAAATTGGAGCTTTGCGATTTGAAATCATGAATGTATGTAAGTTTGAAATCGTCTTTTGAAGGAGGTGATAAAAATGGTCCATGAACTTTCTCCTATAATGTGTTGTTGAATGTTTGGCTATTTCATTGAAAGTCCTTCGGAGAGTTAGCCACAACAGAAATATGTTCAACAATACATTTCTCAGTACCCTTTATACTCACTGCCAAGTCAATGCCAGCTTCAGTTGTGGTTTGAAAGCATTTTTCCTAGATGGATGTTTTGCAAATTAATTTCAATCAAACTCAGTCAAAGTCATTCTAGTAAATGATATGAATTCGTCATGTTCGTGTTTTTTCATATGCATAAACATTTTCCCAAAGTGGTCGCAAGTACTAGTCCAGTCTATGACCATTTTCCCGTGTATTTATCCCATACAGCACCGATTCGCACGAAAATTTGGATTCAGGATCTACATACACTCTTTTTCAAAATCTACCCTGTGCCGAGGGTTGCTTTCTCCCTGGGGGTGAATGCCACCCCTTCTTGGGGATGAAAATTTTTTTATTGAAAATTAGTGCAGAAATCAAAAGATTGACTAATTCTAAGCACTTTTTGTTCAATGAAGTTTTTTCTGTAAAGCAATACTTTTCAACTTATTCGCGAGTGAAATTGTCGGTTTTCAGTAAAAAAAAAAACGTTTTCAGATCCTTTTCCGCGAATAACTGAAAAATAATGCATCTAATCAAAAAACCTGCAGAGAGCAAAATTATAGCTTCTGAAAAAACAAAGGCGATTGATTATTTGTGATGTGTGCAATCCCACTACAAACTGAATAATTGCTTGTTGAAAGTTAATTGGTATTTTCAAACTCCAAAATGGAAAGTTTCTACGTACAATAACCAAAAACCAATGCATTTTTCGGAAAAAACTAATTGGACCTTTTCTGAAGTCCTTCAAAAATCCTTCATTTTTGTTATTCATAAAAGTTTCTAGCATCAAAACTGACCGAGGTATGAAGGAAATATTGTTGAATCCTATTTTTTCCATGAAAAAAAAAGGGGGAATATCTCATCCTCTCTTCTCCCCCCTTTGGAAAAAATCGTTGCCTAGTGGAACTATATGTATATATACATATATAATAAACTTATAGTTCCACTAGGCCTAAAATATAGTTACTATGTGTATTCCCTAATATACTAATGTACATACTCTAATTTCAACAAAAATTGTTTTTGGTTTTTCCCATAACTCGCTTAGTCTTCAAGCAATCAAATCCACCAAAAAAGTTTTTCGTAGCTTTTTTTCAAGAGGTATGAGCTCATTTACATTATTTTTTGTTTCAGATTATATTTTTGAAAAGGTTCATGCTGAAAGGGCTCCAAAAAGGTACTTTGCGCGAACCCTCACAATATTTAACTGGCCATATCTTACTCTATTTTCATCCTGCAGAAAAAATAAAGAACCAACATTTTCAGAGAAGAATAGCCTTCAATTTTATACTCCAGAAAATTTTGCATGTGATCAATACTTTTCGAGTTATTTCGAAGAAATGATAATTTTTCGCTGAATCACGTATATGATTTTTTCTCTTCAATCTCAATTTTTCCCGAAACTACGTACTTTCAATTGATGAAAAACTCAGAACTCATTATGAGAACATGAATGAAGTGAATTATGGAGTGACAACGATTTTTTTCAAAGAGGGGAGAAGAGAGGATGAATTATTCACAATTTTTTTTCAACGAAAAAATAGGATTCAACATTATATCCTTCATACCTCGGTCAGTTTTGATGCTAGAAACTTTTATAAATAACAAAAATGAAGGCTTTTTGAAGGACTTAAAAAAAGGTCCAATTAGTTTTTCCCGAAAAATGCATTGGTTTTTGGTTATTGTACGTAAAAACTTTCCATTTTGTCGTTTGAAAATACCAATCAACTTTCAACAAGCAATTATTCAGTTTGTAGGGGGTTTGCATACATCACAAATGAACAATCGCCTTTGTTTTTTCGAAAGCTATAATTTTGCTCTCTGCAGGTTTTTCGATTAGATGCATTATTTTCCAGTAATTCGCGAAAAAGGATCTGAAAACGTGTTTTTTTTTACTGGAAACCGACAATTTCATTCGCGAATAAGTTGAAAAGTATTGCTCTTCAGAAAAAACTTCATTGAATAAAAAGTGCTTGGAATTGGCCAATCTATTGATTTCCGCACTTATTTCCAATAAAAATTTTTTCACCCCCAAGAAGGGGTGGCATCCACCCCCAGGGAGAAAGCAACCCTCGGCACGGGGTAGATTTTGGAATAGAGGGTAAGTAGAACCTATATCCAAATTTTCACACGAATCGGTGCTGTATGGGATAAATACACAGTTTACACTTTTTTCACCGTCATAGACTGGAGTATACTACTTTTTTGCAATAATGTTTTTTTCATATCTACGGTGTCTTCTTTTTTTTTAACAATTATGAAGAAACTGCAGTCGATGCTAACATAGCGACTCTAAAAATCAGCAAACGATTTTTTCCTTATTATTTTTCATTTAAAAATTTCGATACCATGAATTTTTCACGTCACAATTATTCAGATATTCATTTTCGCCTAGGCTTCAAAAATTTGTCAGCTGTAATCAGTCGCGCATATCAAGTTTAGGAGCTGTTGCATGAATGCCTTTCCCCAAGAAACCTTTCTAAGAAAAGTTACATACAAGTTAATTTGGCTTGCTTGAATCCACCTTAATATCCTTGTACCGGTATCTATTCATCTCAGCTGTCATATGCCGAATTTTCAATGTTTTTGTTGTTGAAAAAAAGTTCATTTTTTGTTAAAAGATAGTGTTTTCTATTGAAAAAATATGTGAAACGGATGATCAAGGGTGTCTATATTGTGCTGACATTATGCGTTTCGCTTACGAAGTTAGGTTAGGTTCAATCAATTTTCTTCTCCTGAAGATGCTAACCTTGCCGAGTGCGAAAATATCAGTTTGGTATTAGGGTAATTGATCTCTAGGAATAGTTTTGAGTGTTATTTTGCCCCAGAAACGTGTTCTAGAAAAAGCCAGTAATCATCCAAAAGTTGGCCAGTATATCCGAAACTAATTGAGTAGGTATAAAGTAAAGACGTCTTATATTCCAGTGCGCATGGAAAAGGAAATTCCGTAATAGTTTCTGATTAACTTGAATTTCAGGAAGACTGTCCATGAAAAGAGCGAACTAGTGTCTTTGTTGAAAGTATCCAAGATATCTCTTTGATGAGTCTTGAAATTTGTAACAATTATTGTCTTTTGCGACATCCATCCTATCGAATACCCGCGCTGTTATAATCGGATCCGTTGCCATGAAACCCCAAAATAACATCAGAACTTCAGAGATGAATTCAGATAATTCAGATTTGTTCTTCAAAGTATAGCTAGTTCCAAATATATTGTATTCTCAAGTCAAGTCGAGTGGCACTAAAATTAGTAAAATAAAAAACTTGGTAGGTAGTCGTTATAACACTGTGGTAGAACCATGAAAAGGCACATGAATCATTTGATATCAATTTCGATTAGGAATGTCGATGAGAAATACGACTTTTGATCTTACCCAATCATTCAATATTCCACGAATTGAAGCTCCATCGAGACCTATGAATAAAAAAGAAAAGAGCATCAACATCTTCCTGCTTCAGATACAGATGTTCCACTTTATGGAGCTCCTGACGAACTCACTGCTAGACCCAAAAAGTATACTGCTTTTGTTTTTTTTGTGGAATCAGCCCTACATGAAGAAAATCTGGATGAGAAAGGCGAAAAGTTGCATTGACTCAAATGAAGATTTATTTGAATATTTTCTTGTTTTCCGTATGAGTTTTTCTTAACAATATTTTCCATTCTCAACAAATGAAAGAGTACTTTCTGAATAGGTCGGGAAGAACCGCTATATATATCTCCTGTGCTATAATTATCTATTGTGCCTATAAAGTTATTATGTCAAGAATATGCCGATGAAATCATATAAACAACCTGTCAGTGTGATGTGCTAACGTGGGCATTATTTCCAAATACCAATACAGGATCATAAAGATTTCAGTAGACAAGTATTACTTCTTCAAAAAGGTAAAACTTCGGTTACAATGAGCATCCGATTTTCAAAAAAATCGTGGAACATAGGTAATTCGGTCTCCTGTACAAAAAATCCAAATGAAATTTTCGGTGGTAACATCTATTTCCGGAGATACAGGTGCATTTTGTTGTAAAAATTCACCATCGTTCACATCAAACTTTTGTCATGAAAAACACGAACTTTGTCCTTTTGATCTCAATCTGACATCTCAACGAATTCTTGACGATTTGAAGACGTGTGAATTTTTTGGAACAATTAATATTTTTTCTGGTCAAAAATGTTGAAAACGACTGGAAATGGGCGTGAGATGATGTGAAAAATTGTGAAGTATCACCAAAAACTGCACCAGTATCTCCGAAAATAGACTTGACCACATTTCATTTGGATTTTTGAATTACGTAAGATGCACATTTTTCTTCAATTTCAGATGCTCACTTTAACCAAAGTTTTACCTTCAGAAATAGGTAAAATTAGATGTACGCAGGAGTTTTGAGAAATGAGTGGAATATTATAAGAGCTTGCATGCACCCGAGACTCACAAATTACGTTCGATTTTAGATTTATTTATAATCAAATAGCATTCGTTTCACATGTCCCGCATCACTTCCATAGTAAATTGCGCCACAGGCACTAAAAGATTATGTTATTATATTATGATATTAGATGCCATGACAGTTTAATGTACTGTGAAATATGAGTGGAACATCCAACAGTCGTACCACAATTTCATCTCTGTTAATCGTTAGTAAATACAGCGAAAGCGTAGTTTCTTAAATACCGACTAACTTGAGGTATGCTTGCTGCATTAACCATCCTGTGGAAGAGGTTCCTCTATAATTGAAAGACTCGTGTGACTTGAAGATAACAAACATGCCGTCTTTGGCTGCGTCTGTAATAAAGATGTCGAAGAGGCTTTCATTGAAATGAAATGGTATGGGTTAAATTCGATTTTCTTAGTATTGTATTCCTTTTTCATGGATAATCCCATTGGGAATGTAGTCACACTTTATGTTGCTTCATTCACTCTATCTAGAGGTTGTGTGATTTACATGGTACTTCTTCGATCGAAGAATAGCTGGCTCATGATTATTATTCCCAGAATTATAACATGGAAAAGTACTCAGAAACTGGTCTGTGGATAATGATTGACTAATTGCATTCTAGTATCACATGCAACTATTTTATGATGAGCTAATAATGTCAACTGCTCCGCCCCTCCGGGCGGCTTACTGGTTTGAGAGCGTTGAGACATTTGAGGATCCTTTTCATGGAGCAGTGGAATTATTACTGCAAGTGCAGTTAAATGCAAGTGCTCATGCTCCGTAGAGATTTTGCTGCAAATGCAGTAAAAATTTCACTGCTCCATGAAATGGGGTTGAAAGCAGTGGAATCTGTGAGTTTCATGTCATTTATGCTATTTATATTTATTGGTATTTGAATATTATTTCCAGAAACTACACCAAAAACCCAATTACATCGTTTGGCTGAGAGCCGATTAGTAGATTCTCAATCAGGTCTATTCTGCGGTGACCTATTGATTCTTGAATACCATTAGATTATTGAAAAATATTCGAGAATGAGACCAATAATCCAATTTTGGTGCAAATCAAAATTTTCCAATAGATAATGTTACTCGAAGATATTTCAGAAATCTTTATGGTGTATATTTATATTCTTCTATAATAGTTGTCGATTATCATCAATAACCAGTGCCATATTCAATATTGATAGTTATTCAAAAGATTCACCAGATAATAGACCTGGAAATAATGATATGGAACATCAACATAATTAAAGTAGAATTGGATGAACTGAATTGTTTATCTCAGTGGAGTTCCATTTCATTACCAGACTAAAATCGCTATTCAATCCATAGCGATGTTTGTACAGTACCTTGAAGTACTACCTTCCAAGCTCAAGTGTTTTCGTATAAACGAAATTGTATAAAATCTATTTTATTCATACGAAAACAATATTCCGTTCAATAAGAAATAATTACTTCCTGATCCTATTGAAGGTACTAATCTCAGACTTTTTGTTTCGAATAACATTTTTGTTCGGGAGTCAATACACTCAGAATCCGCGCAAAATCCTCAAGAACGTCCTATTATTCCACGGTTATTCCGTAGCGATGAACATGCTCACAAATGGAATAATTAGTCTAGCTTAACCTCACCAAACAAAACAGCATCCACACTTCAAATACTAACCTACCCTCTGAATAAAACAAATCTGAACAATATTCAAAACTATGTATCTGAACAATATAAAAACTAATCGAAACAACAAATTTTAATTAAATGACAAAAGTTTGACTAATTTTAAAGAAATCCAAGAGCCTATGCACAATCGACCTTATAGATATTCAAAATGAATACGAAATCAACTAAATATCATTCGCTTTGCTGCTTTGAAGTTGAAAAATTTTAACTTCTAAAGGTCACTGCTCGAGCAGTGAAATCTGTCAAAAGCTACTGTACTTGCAGTAGTTAAGGGCCATGAAAATACACCTTTATGGCGAATAAAATTGGTTTTTGTTCCCAAAGGAGTTATAATCGACCAAAAACTAAATTGCAATAGACACATGAATAGCATGATTATCAAAGAATTTGCGGCAAGATGGACAAACCGTGAAGTCTTCTCGAAGACATGGGATTTGAGATCATTTATGATCCACTGGCCGAATGAAACATTCATCGAACCTCTAAGGCTACTTGCACACACACCGATCTTGGACGGCCGATTTTATGCCGGTCGTCCAAATTCCAATAGTGAACCACATGTGAAAAACGGGATCTGGCACACACGCCGACCGCTGATCGGTGTCGGTAAAATATCGGTTAGCAGCCGTCCACTGCCACTGCATGGCCGGCATTACCGGGAAGTAGTGGCGTACGTAACTAAATACACGCTTGCACACCCACCGATTGTTTACCGACCATTATACATTATTTTTCAATAACCTCGTGTCATACTCCAGTCATTATATACATTTGGAAATGCAAATGAACCGAGAAAGCCAAATTTTAGATATTATGTTGGGGGGGGGGGGCTAGAAAAGCTTAAGTTCAAATTGTCGACCAAAATAACCTTGTGGGTTCCCCGTTGAGATACGAAAATTTGTATTGAATACTTTTTTGTTGCTTTTTGCACGATCTACAATTAAGGTTCTATACATTTTTCACGTATCGATCATCGTTATCGAGATATCGATGATAAAAACCATAATTGGGGAGAAAAAATTGTTTTTCGCTATTTTCGTTTTTCTCGTGAAAGATATCGAGGAATGTTCGAAATGAAACTTCTAGAGCATGTCCATACCTACAAATTCGTTTTTTTATTTTTCATTTCCGACAAAAGTTACGACCTCTAGCGCGCCACAAAGTCGGTCTCAGCGCGCCCGACGCTGCAATGTGCGTCTCGCCATAGAGCGACCGTTAGAGTTAGAGAACTGGATACCAAATTTTGTTCAAATTTGTTCCTTCTTCCTTTCTGTTGAAGTTATCCTTGTGCTTATGTATCTCAATCGCAAAAAAATTTGATATCCAGTTCTAAGAACAGCTAAGACGAAACCAGATAGAACCAGGGAATCGGACGACCAACAGAACGCTGGAGGAACGAAAAATAAAAACGAGTCAATTCCAGATTTGCAATCAGTCGTAGTAAACTCACATAGAGGAGTTCAATTAAGACCATAACCAGGGAATCGGACGACCAACAGAACGCTGGCGGAACGAAAAATAAAAACGAGTCAATTCCAGATTTGCAATCAGTCGTAGTAAACTCACATAGAGGAGTTCAATTAAGACCACGCCGCTGAAGATGGCTGCCGCAGATGTAGCCGAAAGCTCCGGAAGTCAAAATTCCACCACACGGCCCTCAAGCCCGAAAAACCAGAGATGTATTAACACCGACCGTGAAAGCCTACATTCTTTCATAAGACGAATAATCTTTCACTACTCCCACCAACGGAAAACGCAGTCCGCCAACACGTTTTCCGGACATATCTTCAAGTACGAACGTGGCTCGGAATTTTCAAAGATCCTCAGGAATGGGGTTGGCGACAGAGTAATTATGGGCTTGAACCAATTTGCACCACAACCGCAACCGCTCCACCCGAACTTTTAAAACTCATTTCGTGCAAATGTAAAGGAAAATGTTGAGCTGCTTGTGGGTGCAGGAAAGCAGGAATTAGTCGCCCCGTTATTTGGCTTCACTGTAGTGGACAGACGTGCGACAATGTCGCCAGAGTCGATATTTTATTCAACGACGATCATGATGATAACGATGACGATTTTTTGACCGTCACAGCATCATTTCCTGCGATTGACGAAGTTTCACGACTCGAAGAGTCTATCGAGGAGAAGTTTGAACAACCAGGACCATCAAAAAGCCGAAAAACGTGTGAAAAAATGACTGTCTGTGATTATTATTTTTGCTGCATAACCATTATTTGATTAATAAATCTCATGTATTTGATATATAATTTGGCTGGTTTATTAATTTATTTTGTATTGCAATAATTCCCTGACGTGTGCATAGAACCGTGCGAGCGGCTAAATAAAAACCGGACACAGTCTTATTGATTTTGTGGCGCGCTAGAGGTCGTAACTTTTGTCGGAAGTAAAAAATTAAAAAAAGAATTTGTAGGTCTGGACACGTTCTCCAAGTTTAATTTCGAACATTTCTCGATATCTTCCACGAGAAAAAAGAAAATAGCGAAAACAATTTGTTTTCCCCAAATTTATGGTTGTTTTCATCGATATCTCGATAACGATGATCGATACATGAAAAATGTATGAAACCTTAATAGTAGATCGTGCAAAAAGCAACAAAAAAGTATTCAATAAAAAATTTCGTATCTCAACGGGGAACCGAGTAATGATGAAAAAACTGAATTGAACCCTTTTTCAAGATGGTGGAAAACCCACAAGGTTATTTTGGTCGAAAATTTGAACTTAAG
This sequence comes from Zygogramma bicolorata, assembly GCA_032362365.1. NCBI lineage: Eukaryota > Metazoa > Arthropoda > Insecta > Coleoptera > Chrysomelidae > Zygogramma > Zygogramma bicolorata. Next base: position 287,448 of record JAVJAQ010004156.1, on the reverse strand, counting down.
CATTTCTAGCCCCCCCCCCCAACATAATATCTACAATTTGGCTTTCTCGGTTCATTTGCATTTCTAACCCGATTTTTCCGACGTAATGACTGGAGTATCACGACAACAAAGCAACTGATTGTTTGACCGGTAAAAAACCGGTGTGTCTGCAAGCACCCGCTACCGATAAAATATCGGCCGATTTTATGCCGGTCGTCCAAATTCCAGTAATGAACCACATGTGGGAACGGGACCTGGCACACACGCCGACCGCTGATCGGTGCCGGTAAAATATCGGTTAGCAGCCGTCCACTGCCACTGCATGGCCGGCATTACCGGGAAGTAGTGGCGTACGTAACTAAATACACGCTTGCACACCCACCGATTGTTTACCGGCAATTATACATTATTTTTCAATAACCTCGTGTCACGACAACAAAGCAACTGATTGTTCGACCGGTAAATATCCGGTGAGTCTGCAAGCACCCGCTACCGATAAAATATCGGCCGATTTTATACCGGCCGTCCAAAATCGGTGTGTGTGCAAGTAGCCTAAGGTTATATATGCCTAACCGGTTCGGTGGAAAAAATGGATGATAATCTATGCCCAAACCAATATAGCGGAGAAAGTTCTCGACCATCAATCAACACAAAGGTGGGTTATAGCGGGTATTCCGTCTTTTAATCGGAGAAAAAATCTTCTTCACTCTACTGAGCTTTCGACAACTTTAATTGTCTTCTTCAAGGCTGAAATGTAAGAATTATGGTCAAATAATTGATAAATAATATAGCAAACTTACTGGTAAAACAAGTTAAATAGAGAAACTCAACGTATTATATAAAACAAAATATTTCTCCTACTGACGGACACTGAATGGCAGAATTTTTAGGGGGGTATTGATTTTTTGATTGATTTTGGAAAGAATTTAGATGCAATTTATCGGGAGAATTTACACAAGTACCTCAAAATTACCGATAATTTTCCATGAAAGCATGTTGTCCAAAATCTGCATGAGTTTATTTTCATATTTTGTCAAAAGAGCCCGACTCCGAAGGAGGAGGGCTATTTTAGCAAAACATGTTAATAACCGAATGCAGTTTTTTCACTGACAACATGCTTGAATGGAAAATCATCAAGTTTATTTTGAAGCACTTGTGTAATTACTCCCGATAAATTGCATCCAAATTCTTTTCAAAATAAATTGAAAAATCAATACCCCCCTAAAAATTCGGTAGAATATTTCCGGAGTTAAAACAACGACGTTTAAAATTCAGTATGTATGCCTGCCAAGATGACAAATGTACATTTTAACAATCGTTTCTATAGATACACGGACCGAACGGACTGGTGGAGCAATATAGTCACGTCAATACTGTTCGAATATACCGTGCGAATGGAAATATCCTAGATTAGAGTGCCAGGTGAAACATGAGTGAACTACTACAAGGACTCAGCATTTTCTCAATCCAGTAGTAACGAAGACAATTTTAGGTTTCTGGACGACGACCGCTGCTAGGAAAGGTGGTGCAACGTCGCCCCATAGTCGAAAAGAAACGGAAAGTACGACAAATACCACGTTCGTGTCATCTCAGAGTGGCCAGAGGAAACAGGCACAGACGTGTGATATGCAAAAATCATTTGAAATTTTCGTTGGATGGTTTGTTATATGAGAACTTCAGTTTGTCGAATTCAGCCAGTTATATTGATTGAACATCTGTTGAAGAGGTAGGAATGCTCTGGAATCAATTTTTTGGGTGAAAACGCTAGTGGTATTCTATCGTATTCTATTCACAATCAAAATTTTCACTGGTTATATCCCAAGAATGATTGTGAATCAATCAATTCTGACTTGAAATTGCCTGCGGAAATTTCTATCAAAAATGAATGAATGTGAAAGTGATGAAACCACCACCATATTATTTGAAGTACTAAATGATGGAATTGGCCTAAATTTGATGAGAATCCATGCTAAAATAATTACAAAATCACTCCATTCTATGACTTTCACAAGTTTACAAAACCGGTACACGTGTTTCACTATACAATCGTTTCTTTAGGCGTGTTATGGTAGTGCGCGAAGTGGTTCTCGTTACTGTCTAGTGAAAATCACACAACCTGTACTATCTTCTGTTGAAATATTCTTGAGTCTTGATGAGTTAATCTGACAATTATATGAACTGAAAATCCTAGAAGATTTATTTCCCACTACGGAATCATTTGCACCACTATCGATTGAACTACAATACTGATAATTATACCGGAACATAATAATAATCATTACCTGTAAGGAGGTTTATTAGGGTTGTAGTCTAGAATTGATTGTTCATACTGAGTTGTTTGGGAAAACAAAAAAAACTATGGTAGAGAAAATTCTTGAGCTTATTTCTTCCAGTTTATCCAAACATCGAAACGAGTGTATAATAAAGTCAGACAAGACCCAACAAAAGCCATTGAACAGAAAATATACAGAGCATTACTGAAATACAAAGACACACTTACAAAAACAGAACGCACACAACTCATTAATCATTACAGTAAACCACCTCATTTTTATGGCTTACCAAAAATACACAATCCAAATCATCCTCTGAGACCCATCGTAAGTTCAATTGAATCTCCATGCCAAAAACTAGCAAGATACATACTCCAAATATTGAAACATCTATTAGGTAATGGTGATAGTTTCATAAAGAATACTTCACACCTAAATGAAAAGTTAGATCAAATTGACATACAAACAGAAGATACGTTACAACCCGTTTCGACGATGCAATTTTGTCGCTGCAACTTCTCGCGGCGACTTGTCGCTGCGAGATATGTCATCTAGCTGTCAGTTTGCATTGCCAATATTTAAAAATAGCACTGAATGTTACCAAGATGAAAGTCTACATTATCACAACTGATATATAATTTCAATCATTTCTAATAATTGATATTGTGATTAAATCACCTTATTACTCAAATTGATTACTCAAGTCTCGAAAAATAATTGAAATGATCAAAATAAATATTCTTCACAATGATGCCATCACATATTCGTGGTTTGTGGCAACAAATTCACCATAGAAATAACTAAGTCGCTGCAACTTATCGCAACAAAAAAGATTCATGCAACTCGAAAAACTTGCATGAACACATGCAATTTTCTGGAGTTGCAGCGACAAACTTGCATCGTCGAAACAGGCTATTAGTAAGTTTGGATGTAGAAAGTCTGTTCACCAACGTTCCTTTGAACAAAACTTTAGAAATTGTCAAATCAAAATTAGAGAATGATGGAACACTGATCAATAGAACAAAATTGAATGTTGATGCGATCATGGATATCTCAATACTTTGTACAGAAAAAACATGTTTTCAATTCAAAAATGATTTTTATCAATAAGAATTTGGTATGGCTATGGGTTCACCACTTTCTCCAATTCACAGTAATATTTATATGGAGTATTTTGAGGATTCGTTCATAGAAAGTTATCCAAACGGTCCAAAGGTGCGGTGGAGATATGTTGATGATGTTTTTTCTATATGGAGTCATGGTCAAAATGAACTTGACACATTTTTGGAACATATTAACGAACAAGAACCAACAATAAAATTCACATTGGAAACAGAAAATAACAACGAACATCTTTTTCTAGATGTAATGATGAAGAAATCGACGCGCCATTTAGATACAACTGTATATCGAAAGAAAACACATACCAACAGATATCTTCACTACACCTCCAAACCTCCAAAAAACTACGGAACATTGATCCACCATAAAAAAATGACGTACAAATAACGTATATGTCATTGGTAAGATTGGATCCTGGTATCTCTAGAAGCCTACTTTGTTAGTAAAAGCGCGTTTTTCGTTTAGCGTTTGTTGAATTGAGCTCGAATTAGTAATGTTAAGGCCAGTTGCACATTCTCCAATTAACTGTGGTTCAAGTGAACCGACTTCAGTAGCCAATGGAATCGTTTGTTGCTTGATAACTGAACTTGGTTCAATTGAACCACATCTCATTGGAGTATGTACAACTGGCCCTTGATCAATTATGTCGACTACATTGCACGATTGGATTCCTAAGAACCTATTTAACAAAATTATTATGTCAAAATCAATACGATAATAATAAATGTTCCAACGCAGTTTCTCAAATGAAACTGAACGTTTTTACCGTAGCAGCGAGGAACCAGTTAATGAAGTCATTTCTTTTTCCGTTTGAACGTGGCGTTGCATCTTCGTAAATTGTAGGCTTTAAATTGTTGAGTTCAGAGAGCAGAGAACATAATTTTCAACCCGAATCAATTTTTGTTGGTATCGCGTATGTCTTGTATTCTGTACTTTATAGAACCTAATTTTGTTGTGCTAAACATTATGTCCATTATTCACGGAGATCATGAAATATTCCCGTGATATATGTCGGTTGGTACGAGGGTGATGCTGTTCGGTAGGTACATTGGAAAGAAAGGTTTATTAGGAATTCAAATTAGGATAGCCCTCTGTGGTCGACATTTCAATCAATCACTATGACTTTTTTCATCAGTATTCCTAATGCCATTTGTGAATTTTTCACTGTGGGTACCCAAGACGATGGTACGGAATTCTATGAGGATTATTGAGTGAGAGCACAACATAAAGGTTACTGGAAAAATCTACGCAGTCGTTTGTAGCGCTCACGGAAAAAACTTTCATGAAAGGACCGTCGATAAGAAACACTGAAGTCCTGCTTCATTGTAACAAGAAACAGATGAGGGTAATAACAGGGCTACTGAAAGGACACCTGAACAAGATAGGGATGTACAACGCCGACCTTAGTTGCAGACAATGTTACAAAGGACCAAACACAGCTCGACACCTACTCTGTGGATGTGAGGCTCTGGGTAGCAGGAGGCAACATATATGGAAAACTAATTTTGGATCCAGAATATTATGAAAAAACTAGCAATCGAACTGTACCAACTTAGGCAGGGGATAAGGTTGCTGGAACGGGTGTCATGAAATATATGGAAGCATATAGCCCAAGAAACAGTGAGTTTTAGCTTCGAGTTGAGTTAGCAGTGGTTCTAGCAGAATTGGATCGTCTCAGGGCGGCAACATGCAAACTACATCATCATTGATATAACTTTTAAATAGTTCCGATATTGATCTCATATATTTCGCTTCGAGCAATATGATTCAAACTAAATTTACATCAAGAGTTTGGCAACTTTCAACATCAACAAGTTCTCCTGTTGGTCGATCTTCGAATATTTATTTCAAATCTTGCTCTCAATTTTCAATTATACGTCAAGTTCGGACAAAATACGCATCCATAATATATATTTCCTAATTAAACTGGACGTTTATTTACTTTGCTGCGTCTGATCTTATAGGGTAGAAACACAGTGGAGCATCGCATCTCGCCACTCGTCAGGCACAATGCCGCGTGGTAATGAAGAAACAATGCCATAGGAAACCCATAGTAAATAACATATAGAGTCACAACGTGCTAAATTACTCCACTATGTTTGTTACTATGGATTCCTTATGGCAGTTTCGATGGTGATGTGTCTGGCGAGTGGCGCGGCGAGCTGCGATGTTTGACATTTCAGATTATTTTCTCTGATTGTCAAGTTGGTCAGGGTATTTTGGTTTTTGACATATGAAGATTTGTCTTTTTTTCAACCGGTTCTGTCAGGAAGCTTAATGATTACTAATAATTACTAGTTAAGAAAAATCATACAACCTATATTCAGTATATTCAGTTAAGTGAAAAAAAATTAACAACTTCAATAATTTCAGTGATAGAAATATGTTTTTACAAGTAATATGACGAAAAAATTCCTATGTAGCTATATCCGCCATATTTTGGTGAATGAAAAAACTATAGTTGAACCAAATGCTAAAACTCAGATGGATTCTAGTTCATTTTATCGCCCTTTCATGATTCTAGGTCACAAAAGTTGCTAATCCAAGCGTTAAATTATTGTTCTAAAAGTTTAGCTAGATTACTATCACATCCAGTTTTCTGAGTGTGGCGAATTCGTTCCGAAGCAATAACAATTGCAAAACAAGTCTTCGTGCTATATTGACTCAATTTTAGTATCCATGTAGGTGTTAATGGTATAATTTACCGACTTGAGAGTGCGTTCTCTGTGTTTCGTATCGTGTCTGATTGGTGTATCCCGCAATAAAAAAGCGCGCCACACTGAGATGGTGAGACATGATATCTTACTTTCGAAAGGATGTTTTACAAAAATAAAGACTAATGGGGACAAATTATACACTGTGAATTATTTCATGAACATGTATTGAGACCGGAGAGTTGTATTTTTGACATAATTGTGTGAAATTCAACTTTCTCCAACCTTCTTGAGTATTCAGATTTTTGTTACTCGAATAATTTTTTGAAGTCGAGTTATTTATGGAGTGGAGTATTGTTGAGATACCTTCACAAAAACAACCTATCGATGAAAACGACCTTTTCAAGGAAAGATCGGGAGCTTGTCCAAAACATTGAAATACATTGCAAACGAAGTTACCTCTATATGTACAGTGAATAAATAATATTGATAATCAGAAAATAATTACTTTTCCAGAAAATAAAAGTTACGAAAATAGTATTAATCAATTCTCGTTTGTCTATTAAACTTGGGTGGAAATTTTGGAAAACTCACGGAGTCGAAAAGATTGAGGTTAGTGAATTGATAGAAGTAAATGGAGTTGAAAATGAGTTAATAAAATTGAATGAGAACGGTACTGTGTAGAGATAATTCAATTAAAAAAAGGACCAACGAAAATACTGAAGTATATTGTGAACGGAGTTTCAGGCTTCAACCTAGTAATAAGTGCCTAGAAGATACGAATCCCTGTGTAATATTGCACTTGAGTATGAGTATAATAACTCGTTG
>JAVJAQ010004156.1:260935-275773 GCA_032362365.1 Zygogramma bicolorata | reverse complement strand
AATACATGTAGGGGATACCACACTCGTCTTCAAGTTCTTCTGTAAGGTAATTTTTTTGTCGGATGAATCCCCACCATGTGGTAACAGTAAGTACTAAGGTATCAATGATTATAAGTCACACCAAATTTCTTGAATGAACTATATTGCAAAATATTATGAGTATAAAAAAATGGGTAAAACATTCCAAAATATTTTTTTAATTTGATATGCCATAATAAAGAAAATATCGAAAGGGATTAAGAGCAAAACCATTCAAATATCATTCGACGTGAAAAGTGTGTGATGAACAAGCGACATACGTATTGAAGAAAACAGAGGTATACTACAACAGAAAAAATTGAAAACTGAAATGTAAAACATAAACACCAGCGATTTTCTGCGCATTTTCCAAGAAACTCATCAAATATGTCATGAACGAAAATATCACTGTATATTTGATCGTCATATGTTTCTGTAACAGATGGAGTTATGATTAATTAGAAGTATGAAAGAACGTTATTAATAACAAGCTCCTACTTACACACACTAAAAAGGATATGATTCACTCCTCCTTTGGAATTTCTACTATCAACATATAACGTTATTACATAATTAAGTTAAAACAAGACATGAAAATACATACTTTTTCATAATTTGAATTATTTCATTCTCAACTCTAGGGAGTGACCCCCCAATCGTAAATAAATTTGTCGTTTTATAAAAAGAATTAAAAGCTGCCAAAAAAGAATAATTGCTTTTTACGCCGATTTCACGTAAAAAAGTAAATATACATTTAAGGAAAAATTAATCTCAATAGATTTGTTTTTCATACAGAGTGTTCAATGACTTCGACATTAAGAAATATCTTGTAATTTTCAATTTGGAATTTTAAGTATTTTGGTTCACTCGACCTAGCTGATGCCCCCCCACCGTATGTAGTGTTATCACACTTGGCTTCATTTCCGAAAGTTGCACATACGTAGTTTATGGAGTACGGCAATGAGTATCTATGACGATTATTGAATGGGTGACTAGAATTATTTATTGATCGATTGATGTGAGAAAATATGTGAAAAATTTGTCGAAATGGAAACACATTAATTCAAGTCGTAGCATTATTTGAAACAGTACCTACATGTCTTCATAATTTTTGTAATTGAGCGATGTGTTCATATGCGGAAAACACTCGGCAACCTTCGAAATTACCAAAATAATAATGAAAGGTTGATTGGTAATTTGAAATTTGGTGTACATATAAATGAAATATTTATTCATGCTATCGAAATGTTCAGAACATTGTATATCTCAATATATCGTTTTGAAATGAAACAAATTCAAGGATAATTATAAACGAATGACAATTTCAAATCTTGAAATATCTAATGGCATGAATAATTGAAATAAGAATGTACCTGAACGAAGAAAAATTGCCTTAAAGCTTATGGTTTTATCCAGGACTATGACAAAGATGATACGCGTTTTAACATTGTTTATAGAGATACAGTTAGTCAACCTCATGGAAATATCAATTGAAGGGATATATACTACGGGTAGATGGCACTAGTGATTTCGTTTCGAAGTCATGTCTTTCCTTACATTTTTCTAGCGGAAGTCCTAGCTTATATATTCTAAAAATGAACAATTTGTTCAGGCCAGCCTCAACTCACCTACACTGTAGGTTGACGGACTAACACCTATTAGAAAACAACTACTCCCCTGGCTAATACCACGAAGGGCATTGGATTACATCCAACAGGTATTAGTGCGCCATCTTCGGGCAGATGGCGCAGCAACGGCTATTTTGCTAGTTGTTTGTATCAGCCTAGGTCTAGGGAAGATACTCTGCTCGAATATGATTTTTTATTATGGGAAGTCGTCGACTTATGTTGATGATGGCACTGCCTTGCACTGACGAGAGGTCAAATAGCCCGAAACCGGTCTGCAAGTGTGTCCCAATAATTGAAACTCAATTCTGGTAGTTGTATCGCCAAGAGCATATGTGGAATTTTTTCTGTGAAGAATCACGCACTAACACCTGTAGGATGTAATCCAATGCCTTTCGTGGTATTAGCCAGGGGAGTAGTTGTTTTCTTATAGGTGTTAGTCCTTCAACCTACAGTGTAGGTGAGTTGAGGCTGGCCTGAACAAATTGTTCATTTTTAGAATATTTGATTTAAAGCCAGTCTTCAAGCATACCCATGAATATTTATGTTATTCCTAGCTTATATCACACATTTTCTTGCATCACTTGTACATAATACCAGAAGATGGCAATCAATTCAGAAACCGAAGTGGAATATTTTGTCAATTCGTAGATCATTCATGCTTTGAAGATCATTTTAATACCTAACCTTTCATTCCATTCATAAACTTCTACCGTCAACTCTATTTTGAAGCTTCATTATCTTTCTTTCAACATTTCAGTTGAACTGACAAACATATTTCTGCGACTGTTTTTCCCTTCAGAGTAGGAAACTTTGTCTTGCATTGTCAAGTTAACGAAAATATCAACATTATACTGTAGATGGAGCAACAAAAACGCTTCAAAGCTTTTTTTACACAGCCATTGACTAACTATATATCTTTAAACAATGGTTTTAGCACATCTGGACCATTATTTGGCTGATAGTTCAGCTTTTATTGACTAGTAGATAAATATTATACTTTGCTTGAATAGTATAATGTATGCATTTCAATAGTCACTGAACCAATAGAGAATTGGTGTGGTGGGACTAGGGTTATGGAACTCCCTCCTTTAAATTGGCTATGGCAAAGTCTGGTTTCGCCATGAAGTTCCACTGAACGCGAGAATTTTGTTGTGAATTACGATTCGTTTCAGCCTCTTTCTAACAAATTGTAAAAAATTGGTAGCGAAATATGTCCGACCGGTCTTGTAATATACTTTTAATGATACCGGCTTTCGCACCCCTCTGAGCAGTTCAAATTTATTTAACAAGCTACTACGGATTTGTGATACTTTTTTCTATTTGAATAATAATAATGAACAATATTTCAAAAAAGTCGGCGACCGATTCTACGATCGTCATCGTCACCATTCTCTTCTTTGATATATTAATAATAATAATAATGATTTTATTGCTTCTGAAAGAAAAATTATAGCAAGAGGTTCGGCCTGTAGCCTACAGCAGAACAGAATTCAATAGTTCAACAATATCAGCAATTTCCCAATGGACACTAACATGAAAAAGAATAAACAATATAATGGCATATTTGAAAAACAATTCTGCACATAGTGCGGCAAAAATCAGATAGTTTATTCATTCCGAACGAAAGATAAAGATTCCAGATTCGTTAAACACTCAACAGCAGGTTAAGTATGACTGAATATTGGATATCCAAATAGCATATGGATGATATTTTCAGGCCCTTGTGAGTTACACATAGTGCATAATTCAGTAGGGTCAATAATATGGGAAGAACCTTCAAAGTGAACTTAAGTTTGAATTTATTACTCAAATGCAATTGGGCAATTGTATGGGTGACCTGAATGGGCAATTTGAGTATCAAGTAATTTTTTGGTTCTCTGGACAATATGAAACAAAGATACAATGGGAGAGCAGAGCAGTGATTTATCAATTCTTTATCTGACTCGAACAGTTTTGTATAGTATTTAGTGAGAAGGAGTTTTTTGTGGCTCATTAGTGAATTATAAGAAATGTTCTGCCAAATATGCATAGCATCAATTGTACTGAATAGTTTTTTTACCTGAAGTGACCAGTTATATCTCTCATCACAATGATCTAGACGTAGCTGCTGGTTAAAACAGTCTCGGGTAACCGTTCTCATCCATTGAAAGTAATTTAGCCAGCCAGTTCAGAGTCATTTTCAGAACATTGCTAGCATATTCCACTCTTCCTGTCTCTAATCTAAGAGCTTAACCAGGGGTACAGAGTGAAACTGACAGAAGCCGTTTAAAAAACAAGATCTGTGGCCTTTCAAGAATGTCTAGGTATCGTAATCCCCAGACAGCTACACAATTTGACCTTATGCTGAATGCTAATGACTCAAAGAGCTTCACTCTTGGAAACCAAGTGTCAAGCTCGAGTTGTGCCATTACAGGAAACAAAGCACCCACGGCTTGTTTTGCTTTATCACTTGTGACATTTGCCTCTGAAATGAGCTCTACCCCTCTGAAATGGCATTATTCTAGTCTTCTCGATGTTTATTTCTAAATCGACATTGGTGATATTATAGTTCTGAAGAGTCTTTAGTTTCCTACCCACATCAACCTCGGAATCCGCAAGAATCACTAAGTCGTCAGCATAAAGTAGCATCAGTATGTCATTTTTGTTATCGATATTGATACCACGGGATCCGTTTCCAATGAAAAAATTCTCAATATCAGCAATAAACAAAGAGACTAGTAGTGGGCTCAGTGACTAGAGAGACCGTTCAATGTCTTGACTTTAACAGTTGCATTGTCGTAAAGACTTTTTAGAGTCCGAATAATTCTGGACGATATTCCCATTTGAACCAATTCAGGCCTCAAAATCGCATTTAATATGTTTCGGATCGAATAAAGAGGTTACATTTTTATCAGTTCCACACTGCCCTATTAACCTATTTGTAAATTTCAGAGCAACATATCGACATCTGTTCGTAGTTTCGGGTCTATTTTTCAAAATTTGGATCGCCCACTGGGCATCCAGGTAAAACTGGGTGTGGAGTTTGCGGTTAACGTTATTAAAATTAATTAGTTTTTAATTTATAGCCGTCATACACCTGCTTTATGTGAAAATTATTCATAATATTCGGGGAGAAATGTTTTATCGTATTAAGATAATTTGGTGAATGTATGCTCACAACATAATTACAATAATAACTAACAGAAAGCATGTCGAGTAAGCCGAACATTGCCCTGTGATGTCTTACTCAAGAAATTTTACAGTATGTGTGAAGAATTGAAGGAAAATGAAAATTTATTTCAGAAATTTTGGCATTTGAATAGAAGCGACGCGACACGCCCTCTAGTCGACAGTTTCAATCAATGTTATAGAGTGGTATTTTGAAATTTCAGCTTATGATTAGAAACACAATTTGTGACTATCAATCTCTTGAAAAGTCGAAAAACACGAATGAATTCAAAAATCGCTCACCAAATATTTACGGATTCGAATTTTCAAACAATGTCAAGAATATCAGAATTCTTACCTTCTTAGGTATAAGTGATGCAATAGTTGGGGTTCTCGCCAAAATGGCACTGCGATCTTAATTTGAAATCGCAATATTGAACGCACTTGAAAAATATACATTTGCTTCAGTTTTATTATCTCTTATTATTCGATAAACCATGAGATTGGCACCTTCGGAGTAAAAGTTGAAATTTTTTTATACAGATCAATACCCTAAAACTAAGATGCCTGGAAGTCCTGGTGACTCAACTGATTAGATTTTGTTTAGATTTTTGTGGCGAAAAAAAAACAATCGACGCTTTTGAAGGTTTCCCCTATTTTTTCGGTAGAGGGCGTTATGTTACCATTTTTCAAATTTGATGACAAGTGTCAAGTTAATTGTCATATTGTCATGTCAGTTTGAAATTTTGATGTTTACGATGTTTTTATCGTGTTCATTTGTTGATTTCATTGCTTTCAAATATCGAAACGTTGTTACTGGTATCTCATTGTCCACCCATTATCCTTTATGTTGCGATCTCTTCTCGCTAGCCAATCAAATGAAAGTGGAAAAACCCGACTGCACATTTTCACTTAGTGCAAATTCAGCTTCAGACAAGACTGATAAGAGCGTGTTGGCGACATCTGTGCATATTGTACGGAAACCTCCAAAAGCTCAATTATCCACCAAAAACCAAGCAATCCAGATTTCGCCACTTCTATCCCAAACTTCTACAGGTATAAGTAAACACACCAGGGTTTCCAGGCATCTTACCTGAAACCATCTGATATCGATTGCACATTCAAAGCGCATTTTGCTAACGATATAAGTAATTTAAGAAGAAAACTGATACCGAATCTTAAGACTAGGGGTAGTTATTTATATATTTTACAATCCGAGGTAGTGCAAGAACTAGCTGCAGGTCTTTTTTTGGTCCGATATGGACTTCGTCTGTTAACTATTAATTATTCTAATCAATTTCTGAACAATAAACTGGGAAGCAGGCTGAAAGGAATAGGCCCTTTATTACCATTCATACTACTTATACAGTTTGCTATTTCTAGAATCTCTAATGCATCGAGTAGCCTATTCTGTCTGAATCCATACAAAAGGAATATTATCAGAAATTCAGGAAAAGACCTGTAGGACAGTCTGTCAACTATGCGAGCCACAAAACACCTCTTTTTCGATTCACAAATCCTTTCTGTTTCTTCTAACAGGAAAAATGCAATACCTATGAAGTATCAACTCAACCTTGAAAACGGCTATTTTTACGGATATTATATCATTCATCTTACCACCTCCGGCAGTATAACTACTACAAAATACATCAATCCTGCTTGAGGAAACGATTGTATAACGAAACACGTGTCGCAGTTTTGGAAACCAGGAACCGTACAAGAAACCGTGAAATTTTTGTTGAATGGATTTTCAACAAGAATAACTTGATTTTTTAATTTGTTGGAAAAAATACTTCAACTCGGTCATTCATGAAATGGTATGCCTAAAATAAAATGCAATAAATTGCCTGCGAAGCTGAGAGTATTCAGTGAAGGAGTCCTCCAACGAGTAAAAAGTACCAATAAAACCGAAGTGTTAAAACATATAGAGTAATGAATATAAATATGTATGTGATACATAGACCATCAGGCTCGGTATCAACAAAGATTTTAATCTGGATCATCCTGATAACTGAAATTTCTTAACGCATAAATGCGTGCAAATATTCCAGATATCAAGATAATCCAGATTGAAGTCGTTGGTTAAACCGGGCCTTAGTAAACTTTCTCAAACAGTCATACGTCCACAATCTCTCATACAGTGAGCACTAAATTAAATTCAATGAAATATCTAGACAGCAAAAAAAAATTGCTCGGACATGTCATCAGCTCTAGTCTTATGATACATGTATATTATAGTTATGATTTATTATTATTTATATCATATTATTCCTCAACAAATAGTCTTCTCTCAAAATATGTAACCATTCAATATCTTAAATTTTTGTGTTCAGGTCTAATTTCGAGCAGTAACTTTCGAAAGAGCAGTTGTGAGCTCGCGCACAGGTTTGCCTTTTGCGGGTGTCTCCGTTTATCCAGAAGTACTACTAAGTGTAAGGAAATCTATGAAATTTAGAATTTTGAATGAACATTATTATTAATATAAGTGAAACGCAAGGAAACTATAATCTACAACACCGATGACGTCGAATGACGCTTCATGTGTCAAAATTTGCACAATATCAGATTAATAATGAAGTGCCCCAGCGATTAATTGCTTCATTGATATACTGTAAACTGTATCATCTGGCTGAGCATTAAACAGCCTCAAACTCAAAAAGCTGTGCAAACAAAACATTGATTTTAACCTTGAATATGAAACAAAAAAATTAATGTATCTCTGTCTTGTGTTGATAAAGTGACATTCACCAACAAGAATAAAATTATTTTTATTTTCAAAGACGAACCAGCACATTTCGTAAACATAGATTCAACTGTTGAAATTTTATCTTTCCTAAAATACCGTTGTTCTAGAAATATCAATAATACAACTTACTATTCATTGTTGGGTAACGAATATTTCTGAAGCTGAAGAAGGAATTTCCTAAACATAGAGACCATATAGCAAGCAATCTTGAGTCGACCTGAGCGAAATATGAATTCAATTTTTGTCAACTCTTCTGATCTATTTGAACATTTTTGAGTTAGAAATTCACCACCTTTTCTGCCTTTTCTTCGTTATGAAAACACACAGTCTTTCGTTTGGATGTATTTGAAATGAATGTATTTGCGAAAAGAATTTATGCATTACAGAAACCACCCTCTCACATTAAGTTTTCAGGTCAATATCCAATCTGTCTGCCATAATTGCAGGAATGTCATCGGCATATTGTGTGATATGAGCTTCACATGTTACTGATGCACAGAGCAAATAGCACAGGACCCAAATTAGAAACAATAAATCAACCAAGCCTACATTTTGTTCATTTGAAGAGAAAAATTGTTTATTCGTATTTTTTTTTTTCGTCTACCTCGGTGAATCCCTTCTACTTTTCTTTGAAGTCTTTGATGTGATGATACAGGAATCAAATAAGGCTGTAACGATTCTGAAACACCGATTTTTGATTGGCCACACAATGGAGGTGTGAAAATCTCATTTCAGTTATTATCGACTATATATTTCGATGCTGAATAATAAACGAAATTAATTTTCGTGAAGGCATTGTCCCTAGCAAGACCCACCTAACCGCATCACATCACCTGGCCCCTCTCGCGGATAATAACCCGGATGATTTATGACGTAGAATGTGTCGCCCCCCGGGGGGCTCACCACCTCGGCCTGAGGCTCAGCCCGCGCTATCTCTCTGTCGGCCCGATTATCTACACTGACGGCTTTATTAACCAAGAAAAAATCAGTCGAGTTATTACGGTAAGATATGTGACCGTGACTCTTTGTTGAACGATGGAATATACGAGGTATAAATAAATATGGGTGTCGTTTTGGATTAGGGTTTTTTCGTGTCGGAGGTTGCGCGAGAAAATTATTTTATGGAGTCATTGATTTCACGGATGCTGTGTCGGCCATCTATTCCTCGATAAGCTC
The DNA here is from genome assembly GCA_032362365.1 of Zygogramma bicolorata. Lineage (NCBI taxonomy): Eukaryota > Metazoa > Arthropoda > Insecta > Coleoptera > Chrysomelidae > Zygogramma > Zygogramma bicolorata. The sequence goes on along the minus strand of JAVJAQ010004156.1, from coordinate 267,058 downwards.
GCTCGCGGGGAATTTCATGGAACTTTCGTGCGAGCTGAATGTATGTATGAACATCAATTCAATTGTTGGTGCAAACACCATTGAATCTTTTGATGACATATGAGATAAATAGAATATGATTTTATCGAGTCGAAAGAATGAAATATAACATACGACATTCTCATTCATTTCCACAGAACTACAGGGTTCTTGTTAACATGTCTATACTTGGGAAGGTTATTTTCCGACCCATTTTCAGAAAAAAGTCTGCCTTGGCAATTAAAGAAAAATATAACTTTGGTATTACTCGAACATATTGCGAAACGTAATAAGCATTTTCACCGTTCAAAAATCACTCTATTATAGGTCTTCATGTATCAAGAGAATAATAAGGCTCATCAATTTCCGAAAAATAATTTTTTATTCAGTAGTAGTTGATTGGTTCTTGGGATTTGGATTCTTTTGGGAAAATAATAAAGTCTTCTCTTTATTTGTATACAAAACGTTTCGCCCCTGGCCAGGGGCTTTTTCAATTTTTTATTCAAACAAAAAAAACTAACAACAACACCCATTTCCCCCAAACAAAACCCAATTTACAATAGAGAAAAAATTTAAATACACATGCGCGAAGATATTAACACTGAACAAATCAAATTTCAGTACATAAATATGTAATATCCGTCCTCATCTCCGTTCAATCACCAAAATTCCACACATTCACAAAAGATTCTTGCGCCGCCATTTACACGAGAACAACGCTCCTTCACTAACCATACAAGAAATACAAAATCATAGAAATATCGAAAACATGGTCAAAAATTATAATATAGCTAAACACAAATGCAGATTCAAATAAATATACCGAAACACATCCAGCCATCTTCACTGTGAGATATATTATCAATAATGTTAGGCAAGGTACGTACAAAGGTTATTAACAATCGATAAATGTATGCTTTTGGAAAAAAAAAAACAGAAATAAAATGTGCATTCTCTTACAGAAAACCGTCCATGTAGCTATGGAAAAAAACATTTTTTGAATAAACAATTGAAAAAGCCCCTGGCCAGGGGCGAAACGTTTTGTATACAAATAAAGAGAAGACTTTATTATTTTCCCAAAAGAATCCAAATCCCAAGAACCAATCAATATATATATATATATATATATATATATATATATATATATATATATATATATATATATATATATATATATATATATATATATATATATATATATATATTAGTTTTCATTATTTTTGATAGTCAAAATTTGAGTTATACGAGAAGTTGCTGACTAATAATTAATTGGACTCGTTCTATTTCTGAAAGAACTTTTTTCAATAGACGCAGCAACTTTTCGGGGCAGATTGAAAATTTGCTCTTCTACACTTGTATAGATTCCAATATTAATTCTCTTTTTTTTTTAGATTGTGGTAGGTTACTAACCCAGAAAACTACGGAACAGGTATATTCAAGTTGCGTACGTTGGCAAGGCTAGAACAAGGCAACATTTCAATAAACATGGACGACAAAAAAGGTGCACCTCTAATCAATCAACTCTAAGCACAATGACGACTTGGACAGTCTCTTTGTTCAGCAATCAGCCTTCAAAATGATTTTAGTAGTAATCTCGGTTTCACCTACAGTAAATATAACCCCAAATTTCTATTTATTTCGGGTTCACCCGATTCGATAAATAACGGGTTTTCTGCAAACATTGAAGAAAATAAGTATCACCTGAGGTATCACAGGAATACATCAACGCCTTGAAAGGCTAGAAATGCAATGAAACAACAAGGCCTCACAAGATGCGTACTCAAAGCAACGAATAATATTTATCCTTTTTTTGAACATGATAATAGTAATAGTGAAGTGTGAGTGGCTCGTAAATGAAGATGTGGATTAATATTATATTTTCATTAGTCTGCTAAATTGCTCTAGTGTTGAATTTGATTGTAACAGTTTTTTTTAACTTCTGTTCATAGTGTTATCTCAAACGAAAGTCTCTGCTTCTGTCAGAAAAATCCCACTATTATTCGCTGTAGAATAACCATTCGAGAATTTTTTTCGATAAAAATACGTGAGCTGCCATGGTAACGCGAAACAAAATACGCATTTCATTGGTCGAAAATTCTGGATGCGAAATTTTCACTGAAAAATTTTCAGTTCTGAAAAAACTTATTTGTCCCACTCTTCATGGAAACCCCTCCGAATATTTCGTAATTATTCAAATAGATTTTTAATCACATTTGGTATCATCGATACAAGAACCCGACAACACCAAGAAAATTTGAATATCGCATGGAGTATGATTGTTTATAAGAGATTCTGCTCTGAGTTCTAAATGATTAAGATTTTACTTTGGTTTCAAGAAAGTTGTTTCTTCTTCTGATTTCCCAATGAAGAACAATCGGATATATGAGTCAGAATTCCAAAATTCTTGTAGATTTATTTTGATAACATAAACACACTGTGGTTGGTGATTGATCTAGAAACATAAATAATCCTAAGAATATAGAATGTGTGGACTACCCCTGCTTACATTGAGAATTATAAGAAATTCTTTCATCTAGAACGATTATAGGGCATAATCACTCAATTACCTACCTAGCCAATGATAGTAAATTATCCATTAGTGGCTATCCGTATTCACTGACAATGTACGTTTTGATCATCATTTCCTGAATGGTATTTTTGTTTTAGAAATGTAGTATTTATTTCAAACAATTGAGGGTTGAGTACATGTGGGGAAAATAATGTCCCCATTGGACGGCCCTAGCCGTTTTTAAACGGAGGAGGTTGGGAGCACGACAGGTTCTTAATAACCTAAGTGGTAGAAATATTTTTGATAGTTTTCTACACTGCAGTTGTGATTGAAAGTGTTATTTTTCATCAGAAATGAAGGAAATAAGTGACAATGTTGGCATTGGAAATGTACCACCACCATGTGTTGAACTATGAAGTTTCTTTCCTTCGGACGGTTGAAACAGGTTGGGTGAACGTGCATAGTTCTTGTTCTTCGTGTCTTCTCTTCTTCAGAGTGGAGCTGGTAATGATTCATACATTCATACTCACTGGACAAGGGTGGGTTTCGCTACTGATAAATCAAATGAACTTGCGTCATGTTATCTACAAGTAGTATGCCAGCGTATCAGTCACGGTGGCTTGTGGAGCGTCACCACGTTGCAAACATCCGTGGCTTGCTATCTCCGTGTGATAGAGCCTCAAGCTTTCAAAAATGAATTCTCAAATGACTGATGGATTTGTTTGTTAATTGATGAAAATCCATGATGAAATATTTAAAAAACACTTCAATGTGTTATTTCCATTAGACAATTTGCAAGTACCCTCCATGTGATTCACTATATAATAGATTATTTCATAACACGTCTGAAAAAGATATTGTATAGTGAAACACGTTCAGCGGGTTGGTAAATTGTCTATGAAAATAACACAGCGTATCGATTTTATTGTTTAATTTTCAATTATCATTATATTTCAACATAATTGTGTGAGCTTCGTTTGTAATTAAGACCTTTGACAATGAAGTATTTATTTAATCGATGGATATACAGCTTATCCAATCCATCTTGGCACAGAACTAATAACGTATATGCCCTGCAATCTCTGTGAAGTATAGTAAGTTGAAAAAATACCTATTATATGTGTTCACTGTGTTGAAATGTATTTCTAGAGAGTGTTTTTTTTTCGACATTGTCTAATCTACCAAAGGACAAATGGAAAAGTATCTGCGTTTGTGCCAAGATGGATTGGATAAGCTGTACTTGAATAATGGCGAAGGTTTTTTCTATCAATCTATTCTATGGTGAAGGAGCTGAAAATCGACCACAGCTGTTAAGATTCGCTAATTTACACTCCATCTACATTGTGAAATATACAAGGAATGTAATGCAAGAGTTGATTCATGAACTGTTGTTGGACTGTTTTTGTGTGATTTCACCGGTGGCTTCATCAATAAAATTGTGTCTTCGAAGTTTAGTTTTGGTAGAGAGCAATATTGTGACTTCGATGGATGATCAGATGTCGAAAAGTAATTTGAGGCGACAGGAGTGGAATTTTCAAATGGGAATACATATTTTTGATGTTTACAAAAGGGCAGCTGGCAGTACAGTTCACCAATATCTTGGGATCAGCCAACGTTAGACGCGGTTGTGAATTTTGGGTATGTGACATTGGACCTTTTTTCAAAAGGATCCTCGCTTCGTACTAGGAATCGCACATTGAAAGGGACGACCTCGTTGATTCTCACAAGATTCAAGTTTTTGAGGGCTGCCTATGGTAGCTGGTTAACGAAGAAACTAATTGTTAAGTGTTTTCAATCAAGACTATTAAGGGACTGACAGAAAGTTCTACGGAAAATATCGACAGATTCGACTGCTCAGGCGATGAAGTGGTGAAGAAATATGATATATTATACCAAAATGAAGCTATGATTCGGTTCGGGTCACCTTTGAACAACGTGTTACCGACGACAATGACAAAAATTATTACATTACAGCGAAAATGAGAAGGTTGAGAAAGTACAACAAGAATGGATATAATGATCATATTGCACGAGGACGAGGTTTCAGCAAGACGCCGAAGGTAGAATTTGAACATGAGATCTTCGTCTCATATGGCTGAAGCCTTTTTCCTTGACAGCGCAGGTACTGATACGTTATAGCTTCAGTTTAGGATTCTCAAACAAATACAATAAAGGTTCAGTACCGGTTATATATGACAGTGGAGTTGATAGATCATGATTGCTAGTTTTAATGAAGTTCTCCCTAGTTTCGATCTCTGTGAGTGGTAAATTTATTTTGTACCGTTATGAAATCATAACGATTCAATTTTATAAACTTACTAACCTATAGGTACGTCATCTATGCTGTGAAGATTTCTGCATGTATACGGATAGGAGTAGAAGAAAAATCGATACACAAACAAACATGTCTGGACATGCATGGTGAAGACTGAACAATGGTGAACAAGTTGATTGTTGCAAATTTTCAAATTGTTTATTCATAGTATTCCAGAAGGGAAGGATTCTGTGAGATTTTGATCTAAAGAATCCCAATCGTCCGACCCGCTTTCAAAATTCGAGAAAGTATGACGAAAAGGCGATACTTCATACTCCTCCACTCCAAATAATGAGGCGAGACCAAGAATAATGCAAGATTGGAAATTAAGTCACAAATCAATACGAGAACGTTATTATCCTCGAATTTAATTGCTTTTTGGCCGAAATCTCGCAATGATAATCTCGTGGATCACCGGCCGGCAAATTTGGTGCATGGAATGCATGGCTTGCTTCGAGCCATGCGGCATAAATCGCAACAGAGAGCCGCCCCTTCGAGAGATAAACGCGTTCACGGCCTTTTTTGGCGATATGCTGCACTGACTTATCGCCACCCCTATATGCAATGCTTTATCGAACGTGCAAGAAATGTATCTTCGTCAAAAAGATAGCAGGAATACATGTTGTTCTGCTTGATTAGTGATCGATGAATTAGGATTGATAGATGGAATAAAAATCGAATTGGACCTTGAGAAAACTCACTTCATTTACAATCTTTCGGAAAAATGCTAAGTTCCTTATTTTTTTCAGGTTGGGAAGTGGCTGTTAATGAGGAAGAAGAAAAGTGAAAAGGAAAAGTGAGGTTCGTCCAACGCAAAGTGATAGCAAAGTAATGACGAATATGCGCAGTACGAGATAAGCGGTCACTTCACAAGGTGGGTTGGATGAGACGTACTTTTCCGTTACACTTCTCCAACTTCCTATTCTTCTCTATTTGGGCAGCCATTTTGCACATAGGCTTGAAGGAATAAGTTGAACTGTACGCACATCGTTACAGCGTAACAGAACTAACCAACCCTGGTAACTATCTCAGTGCGGAACAGACAGTAAAGATATATTGGAACTAGGTTCGTTCCTGAAGGGGACAATATTTTTAATGACTACGACTCTACCCCAGTTTGCTCAATAGACTTAGAGATTCGCTCCATAAAAAATGAAATTCAAGTTTTCGAACGTTACATACCTACCTACGATAAGGATATTTATTGTACATTTTTTTGTTGGACGGCAGATATTCAAAATATATTTCATATATATACATAGGCCACTTGGAGGTCGAATGG